>VMBQ01005131.1:0-22327 GCA_007657795.1 Dreissena rostriformis | reverse complement strand
AAAAAAATGACGTCATTTCACAGTAAAAAGTGAAAATTATCGATAATTTTCACTGTTAATTTTCACTGTTTGAAACATTGAAATTATCAGTTTTCATTCACTGATATTTCTCAATAAACCACCGGAAAGCATAAAATAAATAGTAACAATCAAATATAAGATATTTTTACCTTGCATAAAGTTATTAAAGCACTACAAATATAGATCCTTTATTGGATAAACCACATTCGTCGATTTTATCATATTCGCGCATTTGAAATCATCATTTATTTTCAAATGAAAAATGCTACTTGAAACAGTGACATTTCAGACAATATTTACTGCATTCATAACATTCAGTATATTTAAATAAACATTTTGATTTCAAATAAAAATATAACCAGGGAAAAGTAACATCATTAATTACTTGTGGTCTGGCGATAATCGGCCCAAAAATAATTTACTATTTTCTAAAGCATATTGTATATCTAAATACTAAAGTTTTGAGACGACATCAAGAATAATAATACATTCAGTATATTATATAAACATTATGTAAACTTATACAACAAAACATATGTGGTGTCGGCATGGTTATATTGTTTGTGGTGTGTAGCCCTAAAACAATATTCTGGCCCTTCGTCATGTTCGCGGATATGAATTTAGAGTTGGAAACATGATAATGTCTAATAAATTGTTATATTTTGAGACAATACTAACATATTTAACACATATTGTGTATTTTTGTATTAAACATTGCAGAAAAAGTGTCGATATTGCCTGTATTCGTCCATATCCGCACTTTTCGGTCAATCCGCGGATAGGAGTCATATTTGCATTTTAGACGGACCGCTTTTTACCCGGGATACTCGTGATACCTTCCCGAATGGGAGACAACTTCTTAATTACGAAAAGACCCAATTTAATGAACAGATACTCGTTTTGATGTGCATCTTGTTAAGTAAAACATTGAAATGTTTAAACCGGTTTACTCTTATTAAAGAAATGTGGGTTTGATATTAATTCGTCTTTGTTACAAAAAATTACGGCATGTAAGTATGGTTTAAATATAACGTCATTGTGCGAATGGGATATGCACTGAATATAACTTCCGGAAATAATAACTTCTTTCAGTTTGGAAATGCGATGACACTGATGCTTTTAAAACGGACTTAGGGATACCGTTTACACGGTAACTTTTCGTTTATTTCATTTCGATCAAATGTTTAGAAAAATCTGTAAACGTGATACCCTTATACAACAACAACTACTTCTACAAACATTACCGTGGGGATCGATTGATCTTGGCCGATTTTTTTTTAAATTGTATATACCAGTATATATACATGTATATATGTTCTTGTAATAAATGTAATTTTATTTGAAAATCAGGAAGTCAAACAAAGTTAAATTGATCGTTATCTCGTAAAACACATAGTTTCCTCCGCTTTGCCCAACGCCGAGGGCCGCCGCGTCGGCTTATCAATTTGCCGATCGTTTACCTCGGAGACCCTAATGCTGCATATCAGTACTTATATCGCGGGATGTTCTTAATCTCTCTCCATAAGCGTGCCCGCGGAGTAGCGAGGGAAATTGGGGGAAACGCGTGGACTGTACTGTACAGTATACTAAAAATGTGAAAATCTTAAAATGTTCTTCTTTTTAGACCTCATTTTACCTTTTATGCTCTGAGAATAGCAGTATTTTGTCCCTCAAAATGTATAGAATTCGATTTTGGCTCCGCCCCCCTACCACACAGGGGCCTAGGCGGCCCCCTTGACCCCCGGCCTAATCGATTATTTTTCCAAAATAATCCCTTGTTTGAAATCAAAATGACAACCCTGATGGGTAAACACATGGATGGTTTGGTTACTATATTCATGGGGAGTGTCCTGCAGAACAGTAATTTAGCGATCAACAAATCGGCAATGAACAAATAGCAAGGGACCTCTTTGACCGAGCCAATGGGAAATCAACGGGTGTTCAGTTAATCGCTTTGACCAATCAAATATGTTGTAAGGAATATCATTATTTTATGTTTATGTGTATTTCAATTGAAAACTATATGTTGATGTAGAGAGAACTTCAGTATATTCTTCGGTTAGATTTGACAATCGAATAGAGCAGTCACGCTTTCGTGTCGTGGCGGCCATATTGGCCCGCCGCGCTGCTAGATTGTATTTCACGAACATTAGCAAGCGTTGTATTAGAAAACATTCAACAGAAATAAATCGCGATGAACATATAAACGGACTTTGTTTTGTTCCTGTGTGTTCCCCAACGAACAATGTGTAATTACGTCACACAGTACTTTTATGGTCGACGATGCCAGGATAGGAACCGAGAAGTAAAAGAAAAAAAAACACAATACGGATTATGGAATATCACCGGCCAAAAGAACACAACGCGCGACATGGAAACAGGTTAGTTATTCTAAAATTATGGCAAACAGAATGGGGATTTCAAAATTTAAAAAAAAGACGTCATGATATTGTTTTTAAGAACTGTTTTCACTTTGATAGGTATTAAAATAAAAAAAAAAGAATTATGCTACTAATAATAAATAAAAAAATTGCGGAGAAATTGTGCAATTGTCAATATCAATACAATTTTGCATTGATCGGTAATTTTTGCTATTAGAAAAAACATTTTATTTAGAGGTGAACAGATAATTGAGAGTATTTAAAGAATTTTATACGATTTATGTTTTATTAGAATATGAAATTATGTACGGACACATTTTATCAGCATATAAATAAATACATTTTAAAGTGTTGGTATTTTTTTGTAAATTTTCATTAAATTAGAAAGTACGAAGAATTAGGAATATCTAATATAGTTTTGTTTATTATTATAATAAAGAAAATTTGTGGAGTGTTTTATTTATTATTATAATAGAAAAACTTGATGAAGGCACAACTATAGATATTCAAAGAATTTACATTTTCAAAATTAAGAAATAAGGAATATAGAGTATTTAAGATAGTTTAGTTTTTTATAATAATAAGGAAAATAAGGGTGAATTTTGTTTATTATCATGATAAAGAAAATAGGAGGGGACAAATAAATAAAATTATTAGAAAATCTAAAGATAGTTTTCCGATTTGTAAATGCGAGAAACTAGGAAAATACCATTTAAAAAGGATATGCAAAGAATTTGAAATAATAAGAATAACATTAAATAGAAATGAACAATCAACTTAGGACGCTAATTTTAATTGAGAATAAGAAGAGGGTATATAAGAAAGTAGAGTTAATGCGTGGGGCAGACAATAAAAAGATAAAAAAAATGTTAATATGATTCTTCATCATCATTATCATTACTTGTTTAGTGTATATATTTAAGGTCTTGTTAAATGAGTTTTAACGGTCTTGTGTAATTTGACATCGGAGTTTAATGTGAGCTGACGCCTGTCGCGTGCAGTTAAAATATAATATTATATGCACATTAAATTTCTAATCGAGATGTACCTAAGTTTAAGGATGCACCGATCTACGATTAAAAGGCTACCCTTGCGTAAGGTTACATAAAGATTAATGATGGAAAATGCTGTTGCATTTTATTTATTCGGGCATGGCTGTCAAATCGGCGTGTGTAGATAACGCACATCCAGGATTCTGTTCAAAATCTTGGCATCCTCATGATTTATAGAGAATTTATCCTGTGCCATTGAAGCCTGTAAAGCTGTGGACAGAAGACGAGTATTGCGTAAGAATTAGTTGAATAATTTGATTAGGGAGCAAGACCTTATTTTGAGATATGTAAGCATTAAAGTAGTGATACTATTATAATGATTGTATATATGATTGTATATAAAAAGAAAACTGTCTGCCTCACCACAAAATGAAAATAGATTAAGTATTTCATTAGGACTGCATATAAAAAAAGTTTGCCTCTTTTGTCAATTATAATGGTACACCGTACACATGAGATTTGTGATTTTAAGATACGAACAGAGAGACGTATGTTATAGTTCAATACCCTAGGATGAAATAATATCGAATCAAGTCTAGAACTTCCGAGATGCATACATGTACGTAAATTGTCAATATATCAAGATATTATGTATTTTTGAGGTAGTGTTTCACTATTAATTGATGTAATTAATGTTGTTTTTTACTAAAAGATTCGAATAGGTTTTCATGACGCTATTTTTAGATTACATAAAAGGGTGATATTTCTGAATGTTTGCCATTATTTTGAATAACTGACGCATTGACAAAAGTATCAACACAACGCAAATGAAATATCGATATTTCAAGACTACGTATACGAATTATGGACATCGAGACGAAACGCCTTCCACAACGGAGTGAAGCCACTACTTAAAGAACACAAAAAGCATGGGGACATCATAGCTTTTACTCTTAAAGTAAACGCATGGTCCTTTTGCTAGAAGATAACCCGACGCCAGAAAATTTCAAAGGACAAAAGTGAAACAACTGGACAAAATACTTGTGAAGTTAACGCTATGGAGTTGATGCAGCGGTTCAACTGTTTGACGTGCATAGATAACGCATCTGGATTAAACCTTATATATCCGGCGCCTCAGCCATCTGGGAAGCTGCCATAGTTAACACCTTGCAAGCATCGTGACCAAGCGAAGATCTTCATTTCCCGAGAACAACGATGACGTTGGATCAAAAACAACAAGAAACACAATAACGCATATGACAACAACGCTGGTTTTAACGGATACAACCATGAATCAGCTACGCAGTGTGAGCCCTAGTAAGCAGACGAGCGACGCCGACTACGTGAGAATCAGCATGGACATAAACGACAATTCGATACTCTTAACAACAACAACAACCACAACAACGCATGACGTCACAGCCGAACAACACCGTTGATGTGCCATGTACAACGCATGACGTCACTACGAGACAACATCTTCGATGTGCCAGGAACAACACCTGACGTTACAGACGACATTGGGTCAACGTGATTGGACCATTGATGTTATTCCAGTCATTAACATTGATATTTAGATTGTTCAACAATACCAAAATGTATTTATTTCAACAGAGACGTTTGTTAAAATCTTATTATATCCGCAATTTGTTTATCATGCATGCATTTATATCAACAATTTGTTCACATACTTCGTAGTTAAATAGTTAAATTTTAATGATTTATTTATACCATGAAGTATAAATAAATCAAATTGAGGGGGAAGGTTGTGTAACGTAACAGCATATGCATATTGTTTATTCTTATAACATAAATATTATATTATACAATATAACAATATGATAGAAATTTAATTACAGATAATATTAATAATATGATAGGAATTTATAAGTTAATTTAATTATCATAACTGTAGTTCAGAAATTATCAAGAGATGTTTTAATAATATGACAAAATCATGTATGCATATCAGAAATTAAATGGATGTTTTAATAATGTGAGAAAATGTTAAAAGTTTATTTACATCAATATTTATTAATAAAAAACTATTGTAATTAATGATAAATCTTATATCACAGTAATTATATAAAGAAAATATTTGAATGTTAAGAACAATAATAACATAAATGAAATTTAGAAATTTAGTAGCAAATCTTTATGATATATTGGCCATGATTATAGGATTTTCTTGCATGTAGAAACATGACATACCTTGCATTCATTGTTAAAGTAGACTTAATCAACAATTTGAAAGCTCAAAGATAGTATATTTAGATATGTGAATCTGCTTCTTAGAGACGTATATTTAACGAGGTATCCAGTTGATTGGGTGGTCAACAGTATTGATACGGGAATTCTAATCTTATTAGATTATTCCATACATCCATTGAACTTTGCCAGATGAAAAGGATTATAGTGATACCTTGTTATCATCAGACATACAAAGTACTGCACCGGGAAACTTAATCTTATTAAATTATCTTTCACATCCATTGAACTATACGATTTTCTATCACCACAAATAGTCAAATCAGATGTCTGTAGGGATTATTCGATAAATGGGTAAATACATGGATGGTTTGGTTACTATATTCATGGGGAGTGTCCTGTAGAACAGTAATTTAGCGATCAACCAATCGGCAATGAACAAATAGCAATGGAACTATGACCAGACCAATTAGAAATCAACAAGTAGTCAGTAAAATGCTTTGATCAATCAAATATGTTATAAGGAATAGTATAATTTTATGTTTATGTGTATTTCAGCATATAACGAGATGTTTTATGTAGAAAGAACAGTCCACCTTTAGCCAGCGACTAGAGAAGTCGATCTTTGTTCTGCAGCGGGGCCATTTTGCCCCCGCGCTGTTAGATTGTATTTCACGAACATTAGCAAGCGTTGTAATAGAAAATAGTAAACGGAAATAAATCGCGATTAAAAGAGAAACGAACTGTGTCTTGTTCCTATGTGTTCTCCACGAACAATAATGTGTTATTACGTTTCACCTTTGAATCGACAATACATCAAAACAGAAGTCTCACGGATGTCCAGAAATTCGCCTATCTCAAGTCCTAACTAGATGGTTCAGCCGCACGTACTATAGACGGGTTTGCATTAGCCCATGCTAATTATTTGAGAACGCTAAGTCTACTTCGAGAACGTTTCGGCAGACAGCATAAAATAAAACATGCTACAATGCAAGCCATGTTACAGCTGCAAGCCCCATGTCATACACTTGCCAGTTTGCAGAATTTTCACGATAAATGGAAACGTACATCCGAGGTTTGGAATCAATGGGACAGAGTCAGGACAACTACGGAAACCTGTTAGTACTGGTCAGTTATTCTCGACAAGCTGCCGATGGAAATTAGACAGAATTTAGCTCAAGAACACGGTGATGGTGACAGGCAGCTGGACGATCTAAGGAAGGCATTGAGCAAAGAAGTCAATATTTTAGAAGAAGGGAGTAAGGGAGGCCTCTTATCGGATGTAAACGATTACATGCCAAAAGCGTCGTTCTACACTGAAACGTTTCCAAAGAATCGACGTTCGCAAAACCGAGAAAAACCGACGACTGAATTTAATGACAACATGAATGATATTAAATGCGCATTTTGTGACGAGTCTCACAAATCTGTCGATTTTAATTTTTCAAGATACGTCGTCTAGATTACAAAATAGCGAAAGAAAGGCAATTATGCTTTAATTGTCTTAAAGGTCATATCGTAGCCAAGTGTATGTCGCAGAAGTGATGCCTGTTATGCAAAAGGAAACACCACACGAGCATTTGCAACGCCAGTAGCAGTGACATCATACACATCGAAGAACGCCGGAAGCGTCCACATTGAGACCGGGAGACGCGGTATTCCACTCTTCTATCTGCATTAGGACGGACAATAACGAGACGATCCCGTTAAGTGTTCTGATTGTGCCGAAAATAGCAAAACCTATCGATACAGGGCTCACTTCGGTCGCGACAACACTCCCCTACCTACAGGGATTGAAGTTAGCGCATCCAGTATCAAACATTGTCATGATATATATCTCCATTTTAATTTGGCGCAGACCATTACTGGGATTTGGTTGAAGACACAGTCATTCGTGGAAACGGTCCCATCGCTTTAAAGTGCAAGGTAGGCTCTCTACTGTCGGGTCCTGTCCATAAGAAGGCTACCACAATCACCACAGTCGAGGCTCCCATGATGAACGTCGTCACCTCCCGTCCAACGGAAGATTCTGTACTTGAGAGATCTTGTCAACATAATAGCACTAGCATCTCATCCGATGCAAAGGACCGGAAAGAAGCAGAAACTAAAGTGACGAGGATACTTAATACCAATCAGCCTACATACCGTAAACCGCTACATACTTATAGTAACATCAAGGAGCGACAAGGACGCGGTGTTTAAGAAAAGGTGTCAGTCAAAACCCAATCAAGATCTACCGCAACATTAAACTACACGATACGTCGTCCGGTTCCCTTGAAACCTGGCGATCTGCTGTACGGTCGTCGTAATTCGTTACTTCCGAATAGAAACCATGTTGACGACATCGGGAGACTGTCGACACCTGCATTACATGACACAGTCTGCGCACTAGCTAAGAGGCGTTAGTTGTCCGGCATTTCGGAGGGTGATGGAAAGACAGATGTCGTTGGAGAGCGAAATCGAGGGCGTTAGTTGTCCGGCATTTCGGAGGGCGATGGAGGGACGGATGCCGTTGGAGAGCGAAATCGATGGCGTTGTTGTCCGGCATTTCGGAGGGCGATGGAGGGACGGATTCCGTTGGAGAGCGAAATCGAGTGTCCGGATCACTGGAGCAGACGGTGGGGGTCAATGGTGTCGCCCAGATGCATGTCGAGTCTACACAATGCATCTGGAGGCTCGCGGTCGTGTCTGATGTGATAAAATGAGGAGACTGTCTTACACAAGCTGAAGAGTGCGCACGAGAAAATGCCTGTTTTTATGATAAAACAATTACTTAATTGTACCCCATAGAAATGAACAATGAGAGACTGAATTCTTGACGCAAGTAGTTTGATAACATTGACGCTTAATTACCCTGTGCTGTAATATCTTATTTCTTATTTTGTTATCTGTCGTACGTTAATATTAATACGGCGCGAACGTTCACGTCCTCAAGACGTCATCAGTATTGCTATTTTTGTTTATTATTCTGAGTTGTACATTTGAAACATCAGTAAAAGGTCGAACCTGGATTACGTTATTCGTCTTATTTCACAACCGAATTACAGTTATACGATCGCCGACAACTCTTGTTTCATTTTAGCCATAGTTTTATCAATCAGTACTCTTGTCACATTCCATGCATAGTTGAACTATTGTTTTGCCTTGTTTTGATGTTATTGATATATTTTTGGGACGCTATTGAATGTTAAAGGGCATTTATATTTAAATTAACACTTGCGTATCAGAATCGAGTATGATAGATGCATTTGTAATGTTACATTAAATGAATTTAAGTACCGGAATATTGTTTGGGAAAAATTTTATATGTTTAATTATCATATATATGTTTATGTTGACAACAATGAATATTTGACTATATTACACTTACATAAACCATTTTTAAATCACGAAGCTCCTTCATGCAAGGCATTCTGCTCTAATGTTTGAACGACTTTTTTTGCCAGTTTCCCATTTTTTGTCAAAAAATAATCCTGATGTGTTTAATCAATAATGTAAATTGTGGAGTCATTTTCATTGATGGCAAAATGTTTTATTGTTGCTCTGTAACCTTATTGCCATGTAACATTGTCATCAAAAATATGTACCAAATATTTAACTAGTTATATTTACGCTATTGCCGTAAATGACTGGATTCCATGGTTTTATTTCTGACTGATACAAATATGTACCAAATATGTACTGTATGGCAGTAAATGATTGGATTTTATGGTTTTGTGAGCCTCGTTCTATGAAAAGGGTGTTCAAGCATGTGCTTCCTTCTGGAAAACTGCAATTGATGCATGTGCATAAAGAGTTGTCCAAGATTAGCCTGTGAAGTCTGCACAGGCTAATCACGGACAAAACGTTCCGCCCACACTGGACTTTCTTTTAGAAGAGACCGAAGAGACCCCGTTTAAACGAAAAATTCAATGGAAGTGGAGAGTGAAGTCCCTGATAAGCCTGTATGGACTGTGCAAGCTAATCTGGGGCGACACTTAATGCACAAACTAACACCAATGTGGTAAAATGCTTATACATCAGAATTTCTTCAAATCTATGTTTATTGAGTGATTAACAATTACAATTTCCCTATGTATTTAAATTGGGTTATTTACCACAAATGTGGTAAAATGCTTATACATCAGAATTCCTTCAAATCTATGTTAATTGAGTGATGAAAAATACATTTTTCATATGTATTTAAATTGGGTTATTTATCGTTACTATCACAAGCACCGACTGAAACGAATGTGCTCGAGGTTGATTACAGCAATCTGGTGTAAATAATGTATTTAAAAATTAACAATTTGTTTCAAAGGATTGTTTGACAAGATAGACTCAAGTATTTAGCGGTGACATGTGGTGGTTGTCACTTTTTGATCTATGTCTGGGTGATAAATCAGTGTGGCTAATGGTTTTATTATGACAAAATTGCTACATTTAGCTAAAATACTTCATATTACATCAATCAACATACATTATAAAATCCAGTGTTACGAAAAAACTGTGTCTTTCATACTGAAACAGATGTTTTGTTGTCTCGTCCTATGTAACATCTTTTTATTCCCCCGAACAACAAATTCACTGATACAAAAACCACAACCACATAACCACTAATCTATTTTCTTGTTATTTGATATGCTTTTGTCCGTATGTTTACATTTTAATGAGATTGAACTTGCGAATTTCACTGGTATAAAAATGTTAGGACGTCAAAGTAATGATTGCATTTTACAGTGAAGCAATTACAATGATCAACAATTGTCTGTGTTATTTTTCATTGTCTATTAATTTAAAAGGGAATTACGAGTTTCTCGTCATTGAATAGCTTGTTTTATCGATACTTGATAAATAGTTATCATCATAACACGAAAAGTCGCGTGTAACACCTGTCTTCCCAACTCAAAGACCAGGGTGACACTAAGAGGCCAAATGTCAAAGTGACCATAAAACTGCCTTAACTATTTCTTTCTCAGCCTAACCTTTGTCATATATTGATGGTTTCAAAATAACAAATACAAATATTAACCATCATTAGACGACTTGCTGCAAGTAATAACTGTCTCCATTACTCAAAGGATCATCACACAATTTTAAATTTAATTTAAGCACAAATTACCACCACGAGGAAACACCCGTGTGATGTGTTACACCTGTCTCCCTTTCTCAAAAGTCAAGGCCACAATTTGGGGTCAAGATTCACAATTAGCAAAGAAACAGCTTTTCCGGATTGTACCTTTGTCATCCATCATGCACTATTGCAAGACACAACAAATGACCTCCATGAGTTGATGGTGTTTTTCCTGTACCCCGTCTCCCCACACCAAATGTCAAGGTCACACTTGGTGGTTAAAAGTCGCTATAAAACGAATGTGTAATTTTGCGTATCACGTTGACTATTTTACATTGTTACTGTACATAATTGTTTAATAATGGAGTAGACCACCAACTCACCCCTTACAAGCGTATTCTTTTAGGGCAAATGTCACATCCTATGAAATGACTTCTTCTTGTTTGAGACATTGATTTATCAATTTTCGAGACATTGATTTATCAATTTTAAATCGCTTGATATTTCTATTTAAAACATACGAACTCATAATGACAAAAAA
The DNA here is from genome assembly GCA_007657795.1 of Dreissena rostriformis. Taxonomy (NCBI): domain Eukaryota; kingdom Metazoa; phylum Mollusca; class Bivalvia; order Myida; family Dreissenidae; genus Dreissena; species Dreissena rostriformis. Next base: position 11,131 of record VMBQ01005131.1, on the reverse strand, counting down.
CAATACACAGTTTTCTTTTTCTGTGCGGATTCTCAATCTCACGCAAGATCGCCGTGGCGTAGTGGATATGGTGTCCGCCTAGCGATCGGGAGGTCATGGGTTCGAACCCCACTGGGAGCGTTCCTTTGATCTCCCTCAAAGACACCAAGTACTGGTTATAGTCCCAGGAAACGGACTCGAGAGCGTTTATATAAGCCTACGGCTTTCGATGCAATCGAGCTAAAATAAATAGGTTTAAACTAATCTCACGCAAGCATTGAAGGACGAAAGTCGCCAGTGCAGCTCGTGCAGATGCAGTCCGCACAGGCTAATCAGGGACAACATTTCCCGCCTTAACTGGATTTTCATTAAGAAGAGACTTCCTTTTAACACAAAATTCCATAAAAGCGGTAAGTGCCGTCCCAGATTAGCCTGTGCGGACTTGGACTAATTCAGAACTAATTCAGACTTATTGCATGTGCATTATTGGGGGTAACTATAGTGTATGGAAATGAGTTCTCAAAGTTTATTGATGCGAGGAAGGTGACGAACTTCTAGCGCATTTGTTTAATATCCTAGTGCTACACAGTTATGATATTATTGTACATATATGTTAATGACGGTGAACTTTATATGCTTAAGTCAACATAAACTATTCTAATTCTGATTATGGATCCCGTCCTACGACATATATTTGTTACTAAACATTTGTTGAAGAAGCATAAATATTTTTCTTTTAAGCATAAAACCTGATGTTATATCACTGTATTTTTCTTGCCTACATTGTATATTGCTTGTTCAAATTCGCGTGGTGCTCCATGCAGTGTTATTTCTGTGCTACCTTTGTTTGATTATTTTTGCTTCTAAATATATATGTAAAAATTATTAAAAAAACGTAAGTAAATCATTTAGGTCAGTGAGTAGGTGTGCTGTTATAAATCATTTCGAACATCATTAGGCAGTAAGTTCATATGCACTTCATTTGAACTGGAGTCAGTTCATATGCACTTCATTTGAACTCGCTTTATCAGCTTTTCTTGGTGTGCAGTGGTTCTTCTGTGTGCTCAAAACATTGAACTGCATTTTGCCAATTCATTATGTTTTTTGGTTGAGGTTCATACTTTAAAAAAAATATTTGGTAAAATTGTTTGCGTATAATGTTTGTTCATTTGTTTTCTTCTCTTTCTTTTTAGCAGACATGTCCATATTATGATACAATTGTTATAAAACAAAATCAAATTGTGTTGCAGTAAAATATCTGGAACAAAAAAAATCTAATTTATATGGGCAGGTTGCCATGTAACATAAGTATTATGCACTTAAACTTGCCACACACAAATGTATACTTGAATGGCCTTTGAAAAATAACAAAAAGAAATTTGCTGGAGGTATTTTACTTTTTCTGATATTTATGTTATTTGTGTACTAAATTTTCAAATAGCATTTAATTTGCATGAATGAATTTGCCAATCTCCTTGGCAATCACTTAATACAAATTAGATTTTTTTCTTTACCATTAAGATGTTATATATAATACATTGAAAAGGGCACATGAATGTTTTTTTGTTTTAAAAACCACGAATTGTTAAAAAAACACACTTTTTTATGAAATCACTGGTTGCCAATTAAGGTTCGTATATTAAGGATCACGTTTTTAGTTTCAAATGTTAAAGGGGCATGTCTACAATACTTTGCATCCCAATATACACAATCTAACAGTCATGTTTTTTTCCCCTTAAAAATTGAAAGAAAAGTTTAGTAAATGTGTTTTAAGATACTTGTATGTGTGCCACAGTATTTCAAGGTATACATGTATTTTTATTATCTCTTCTACTACTAAAACATATCATTCTGTGCCTGTCTAAGACCAATCTGTGTATAATGTTGTATTATATGTTCAAATGAGCACAGCTTATTTATAAATATTTATGCATTTTTTCTAATTGAATAAGGTAGTTAATGAAAAAGGACTATGTTTTGTTTATTTATCCAACATTGATAAGAATAATTGTTCATTTATGTAACAATTTACCACAAATACCATTTGTAATAAATATCCTGAACTTTTATTTTGTTGAGCAGGAAAACTGTTCTTCTGGCTTGAAATTTGTATACAATTAACACACTTGATTTTCTTTGCTTGCAATGTGTATACAATTAACACATTTGATTTACTTGACTTGAATTGTGTGATTTACTATCATGTTGAAGCAAGTTAATTAAGTGAACTCATTATCTATGGATTTCAATTCTTGGTCGATTTAAAGAAAAGTATGCATGTTGATTCTGTAAAAAGGAATGAACATAATATTGCGATATACTCAAATATACTGGTATAAAATATGTTTGTTCTTTATTTCCTTTCATAATATGTGCAATAAAATAAGTACTTAAATATTGTGTTGTTCTGTTCTGTGCATGAGTATACAATTTATTCTAACATGATGGTCCTTGAAGGTCTAAAAAAAAAACAGACACATCAGAAACGCCAGTTTATTATGCTTACTTAAGCACAACATTCTAATCAATATAGTCGTGTAAATCGTGTTTACTGATCTGTCATTCTTCTGCCACATGTGGTTTATGACACCATGTTGTTCGATAGTAAATGTTTGCACAGAATCTGATCAAATTGGTTTGTGCTGAACAAAGGAGAAATTAAACACTGGAATAAAATGCCCAAAGAAATTTAAGAGTGATGCAGACACTAGATTAAATTCATCACGAACATTTATTTAAATTTTTAAGTGATAGTTTTCCAAGGAAAATACCAGTCCAGTTAGTTTTTTAATGTGGTGTGTATGATATTTATATTTTTATTGTATATGTTAATTCGTATTTGTTTTAGTACATTTACTCAATTTATGTTGAAAACGTTCTATTTCAAAGAGCTTTTCTTCTTACATAATCGGCCACTAAGATGTGTCAATTTGGGATTTTTTAAACCACCTAAATAAAGAAAACGAACCGTGTGTTCAATACTAAATATTACTAGCTTCATCGGTACTCCGATTTCTTTTGAAAGTTATCCGCTAAAGTTTCGAAACAACCGCACTATTTTTTTGCCATCCTAAAAGCTGATAGATCTACCGTGTCCAAAAGTAAATCGCTGAAGATAATTGGCGCGTAGATTCAAAATTCGGTTATATAAAACTTCAAAACGACCTACTGTCAACCTGAATGTCATCTGTATTATTACAACAATACAGGATCAGGAGTCGCTCAGATTTGAATTTATTTAAAGCTATATAGACTTGCAATATATTCAAATTGTATGATGTATTCAGGTATATGTTTGATGTGATAAAACGAGCACGAAAACGGAAAAGAGACGTATTATATACGTGTGCCATGCAATATAATTATATATTGATTATTTATTTTTTTTTACCAATACGACGTCACTTCGATATTTACCAGTTTATTAGTACACTCAGCACATTAACAAATGCGATATGAGGTATAATAATACAAATACAGTACAGGCTGCGTGTATACACAATTGCTTTTATGTGTGTGCATATTAATCATATACACATACATGCACAGGCATATGCACATAGAAAGATGTATCTAGTGCTATTACACTGACAAGACAAATACTAACAAAACAAAAGCAAACACTTGTTGTGTGACAGGTGGCTAATGAATACTGTTCAGAACTGCATTCACAAACTCGTTCATTAAGGCGTCAAAACGTTTGCAATTACTGTTTCTTATATATTTTTAAGTTATATTTTTTTTCGTAATTCTTTAAAAGCAGTACATTTAAAAAAATATTGATATTCGTCACCAACTGCTCGAGCCTTACATACAGTGCATAGTCTATTACAGCGTTCTATATTGGACCATCTAAGTTTTTCAATTGGAAGTTGGTTATAACACATTCTGAAATTAACAATAGATTGTAAAATGCGTGGTGGTAGGACATCAAGGTAATACTCGTATTTATGTTCGGTTTTGTATATTCGATAATTGAGACATTTGTTTGATTAAAGGTACTGCTATGCCAATTGTGCACATACTGGTCTCTAAGGCATGTTTCTATCTTAAGTAAACGTGATTCTATAGAATACAAATAATCCTGGTTTAGCCACACATGACTTAAACCACATTCATCAAGGATAGATTTTACATGCGCAGCCAGTTATATCTCTCCCGTTTTGGGAATAGTCAAGATACATAAATTTATACATCATAGTTTATAATTTAACATTATTGGATATTAATCTGCACCAAAAACCAATAATTTTTGTTTTAATAGCTATACATATTGGGTATCCACCAAGTCACCATAAATCATAATACGTGGGGTACTACGTTTGACCTGAAGTATGTGTTTTATAAAAATCAGTGTGAACTTTTTCTAAAACATTTACATCTGAATTGCCCCAAACTTAACATCCCGTAATAAGAAAATAAGAAATAAAAAATATCTTAACTCACAATATATTCAATTTATTTCATTATATTTTATAAAACATGTCTTTAATTTTCACAGATGATTCAACTGTTATCTGATGTTGTATTGTTATTTTTTTCTTTTTAAATCAGTTCTTTGATAAAGGCGACACAAAAACACTTTTGCTTTAGCATGTTTAGCATGTTGTTAAATGAAGTTGAGATTTCTAAAATAAGAAGTGGACTTGTTCACAGTTTATAAAAATGAGAAATTTTCATTTTTTTTTGTCACAGATTCAAGAAAAAATAAACAATGTACATCAGTGTGCGAAATAACACTAATGCCGCAGACTTGTAATGAAAATACACTTTAGTTTACGAAAAATCATCGTTAGAAATTGATAAAATTATAAAGCGTCTCAGACGCGAAACGAATTCAAAGTTTCGCTTTCTTGTGTGTGATTGTTATATTTTGTAACAACACGTGGATGGTTATACAAAGTATAAAATAACATGGCAACCCATGTAAAGACGGATAGTCAGGTCCGCACATAATGTAGTCGCCAAGACTCAACGACGACCCGAACATAAACTCTAACTAGAAATGGCGCGGCAGATGCCGACGCGTATCCCCACGCCGCATAGATGTTATATTTAAAGGCAATTTTGGGTGGGCAAGGCCTATGTTGTTGGGGCCCCGGGGTGGGTAATGCGGACATGGATGGTCGAGATAGACCGTGTTGTCATAAGAGATGTTCGGTAATAATTTAAAGTCAATTGGTGAATAAATGAAGAAATTATTCCCCCAAAAAAATGGATAAGAAAAAAATTTGGGTAGGAAAAAAAAATTGGGTAGGAAAAAATTTGGGTACGAAAAGATAGTGCACTGTCGCACATATGCTCATAGCTACCATGTGTGTAAGTTTCAAGGTTCTAGTGCTAACAGTGTAGGAGGAGATAGTGGCCAGGTTTTACTATAGCCATATAAGGAAAACTGTCCCGCCCCCCATTACTTTTGACCCAGGGGTAAGATCAAAATTCCAAATAGTGCACCGTCGCACTGTTGCTCATAGCTACCATGTGTGTAAGTTTTAAGGTTCTAGTGCTAATAGTGTAGGAGGAGATAGCGGCCAGGACGGACGGACGGACGGACGGAGGGACGTACAGACAGCGGAAATCAATACAATATACCAACGCTTTTAAAGCGTGGGGATAATAATTTACACACCCACATACGTGAAGACGGATGGCTGAGTGTTTTTGGCGCTTGGCTTTTACTCCATATGTCAGTGGTTCGAGCCCTTTTTTTTTCTTTTTGTTTTTACTTTTATTGTTGTTTTGTTATTGGAACTCTTTAGTTCTGATGTTTATATTTATCAATTTAAAGTATTTAATGACAAACTTCAAAACATGCCAAAATCTGTGAACAAGTCCCTTTAAATGCCGATTTTTCCATCTTTTCTTGGCCATCATTGCTTATACCTTGAGTACATTTTTATTCGCAAAATACTGGGATATCATCATCGTAATCATCATAATCAACAAAATAATTACCATCTTCATCGTCATCATCGTCATCATCGTTCTGAATAAACTAACCAAGTTTATTTTCTTATAAATACTTTAACAAAGACAAATTATGCATGGACGTTTGAAATTGACGGGGTTACGTACGCATAAATGCAAAACCAATTCTTCTGTATCTATAGTGTCTTTGATGTGCAATAGTGATCAACCTCCATGGTACCGCTCAGTTGAAGAATCTTCAGGGCGTCAGTAAACATTGCGCTATCCTTACCAAGCAAATGAATCTGATGTTGTTAGGATCACATCTGAAATGGACTAGTAACTGAACTGAAAACAAATAAAATGCGTCTTTATTTGGAGATTAAAAGCAGTTAATTTTAACAACTGAACATATGAACAAATACACGAACATATACACGGCGAGAGGACGGTTTAATCCCCATTGTTTGGCTCCTACTGAATTATTATCTTATTCCCGTAAAACAAACAACTCGAATTGCAAATCAACAGATTTAGAACCCATATAGGCATAAATGCCAAAACAAGAGAGAAACCAGTGAATTTCCCGCGCCAAACCATTACCGTGTTCTCTCTGCTGAATAACATACACAAAACCCTTTTTTTAATCATTTTTTTTTCAATCGTTTGCGACCACAAAACGGTTTATTGTAATAAAAAACGACAGTCATATAATCGCAATTGTTTAAGACAGTATGACCATGGTTGGCTAATTAGAAAGAGAACAGTTTTAACACCATAATAATATTCAATATGCATAAATATTCCCTCTGTTTCATTTAATTATTTCAATGAGAAGCACAATGCACCCCAGAGATTGATGCTGATGTTCTTGAGGTCATGACCTTTCCAACTGACCTTGACCTACTTTGTCTCTCACCTGACCCTGAGCGTGACCTTGCTGAGTTCAGCCAATCAGAAGATTTTGCTGAGAATCTCTCTGGTCCAAGCTCTAGCTCATGTTACTGTTCTGTCTTTTACCTATTCTTGCTGTGTCTTTTACCTATTCTTGCTGTGTCTGTTACCTATTCTTGCTGTGTCTTTTACCTATTCTTGCTGTGTCTTTTACCTATTCTTGCTGTGTCTTTTACCTATTCTTGCTGTGTCTTTTACCATACTGCTTCTGCTCAGTGTCATAGAATTCAATCGTTTTAAATACCTATTTATTTTGGGGGAAAAAATACGAATCATTTGGTAAAAATACTAGTTGTGTACAGAAATAGCGTAAATTGACCTATTATTTAAATAATTTCTAATAACCCATATTTTATAAGTCATTTCGTATAAGGAGCCTGTATAGCTTAAGTAAACGTGTATTTTTCTAAAACGATTCCCTAGTCAATCGACCTTATACACTCTAGACTGTTATTGTCGATTATAAGAGACGGTGGTTCGCATTCTCTTCAGAAAAAAAGGAGACAAAGACTGTAGTTAAAACGATATATTGTTGCTTACGAGAAGGGAAAATGCAGTTGACAAAGTCAGTTTCTGTAATGTCAACAGCGATCGATACATCTTGGCATTCTGGCAGTGTTCTCATTTCGTAGTAAAAGTTAAATTAGCAGCAACAGTAGCAGCAGCACCATAGAAAATAATAGTAATTGTATAAGTTTTGATAGTACCAGTTACTAGTTACTAATTGTTACTAGTAGTGATTGTCGTAGTTGTAGTAGCAGCAGCAGTGTCAGCAACAGAAGTAGTACTGGTAGCATTTCTGTTGTAGAAGTGCTGTTGCATTTGCTTTTAATTTTCAACTTCTACTGCTACTACTACTAGTGCTACAGCTGGTACTATTACTGGTATTACTATAGCTATGTTTTATATTTCCACGATTGCTTATATATTTGCTGCTGCTAATGCTGCTTATACTACTTCTATTTTACTGCTACTACTAACGATACTAATATTGCTGATTATATTCCTATTGCTTCTGCAACTACGACTCCTACGACGTCTTCAAGTTCAACTATCACAACAACTGCTTAAATCACTATTTCCATTTATCTTGCTAGTAGTATTATTGTTATCGTATACATATCATAATATGACTAAAACTTTAAATGTTTTAATTTCCCAATCTTGACAGGTGTCCCAAATGCAGAGAAAGTTGTGTCGGTCTCGGTTGATCTGCTCGAGGAAGACCTCGCACTCTACGACTCGGATAGCGATTCCGACGATGACGTCACTGATGATGTCACTATATAGTCGCACGAGTCGGTTGCTGCAGCGTTCCTTGTAGACACTTCCGGTTACAGCTCTGATTCTGAGAGTGACTTTGAGCACACGGTTGCGCCAAGACGCAAGTCGGCTACATTGCCTCGCCGACGAGAAAGTCAGGGTGCGTGTTGAAAATAATCTTTATTAAGAAACAATACCACTTTATCCTTTAAGAAAACAAAGAGAATAAAATGAGACCCTATACCAAATTCGAGTTTTTTTTAGGTCAAACATAGGTCACAACCAAGCTGCAACCAGCATTTAATTTATTCCAAATGGTTCCCGGTATTAACAATTGTTCATTGAGTTTTATTGTAGAAATCGTGTCCGATGATGAACTCTCTTATGACGAAGGTTGTGATTTTAAAAACAAACGCCGCACGCGAAGGCGACGCTATAAACGACTGGAAAAGGAACGAACGGTCTTCACACAGTCCAGTTATGAGCGAGCGTTAATTCCTGAGTCCGGTGATTCACAAAAGGATACCAGCTCGAGTGAGAGCGAGTCATGCGACACGTCATGCTCCACCAGCTCTGACTCAGACAGTGACGATTCAACATCCGGGTCATCTAGCGACTCGGACTCAGACATAAACGAATCGTCATCCGGGTCATCTAGCGACTCGGACTCTGGAAGCTGCAGCTGTAGCTCAGCGTCTAGCAGCTCTTCGGACGACAGTGATTCGCACGCAGACGATGATGATGATGCGCGGGAAATCGACCTCCGGTTCGATAGAAATCCCTGCCTTGCGTCTTGCGTGTGTCGCTCTCGCAGTAATATGCTTCCGATTCCGCCCGAACGCAGAACCGACACGGAGCAGTCGCTGCACTACGAGGTTGTATGTCGACAGCGGCTGAAGTCCTATAATGCAGCTCTAGAAATCGACCTCCGGTTTGAAAAAAACCCTGCGCGGGGACATGTGCGTGTGTGTCGGTCTAGCAGAAACATGCTACAAGTTACCCCCAGTAAACAGACGCGAAACGGAGCCACCTCTGGACAGGATGGTTCTGTCTCGACGGTTGCTGAGGCCCTCCAACCGGATACTCCACGACTTCTGCGAGTATCAGTGTAGCGGAAAGTGAAGGCGCCCGTGCAGACCGGATCTAGATTAGAATAATACTATTAGATTGTAAAGGGTAAACTTTGATTTGTAGAGGCGTCGAACAGGCCGGATCTAGATTAGTATAATACTATTAGATTTTATAGGGAAAACTTTGATTTGTAGAGGCGTCGAAGAGACCAGATCTAGATAAGTATAATACTATTAGATTGTATAGGGTAAACTTTGATTTGTAGAGGCGTCGAACAGACCGGATCTAGATTAGTATAATACTATTAGATTGTATAGGGTAACCTTTGATTTGTAGAAGCGTCGAAGAGACCAGATCTCGATTACATGTAGTTCAATTCTTGTTGTTGCATGTGACGTTAATAGGCCATTTAGGGTTCTGAGCGCTTGTACAGGCCGGTTCGATATTCATACTTTAAGTGTATATGGTCGTAAAATTGTATTTATGAAGCTCTTTAGGAGAAGTTCTGTTTTGTGAATCCTTCCTTACAAACTTGAACTAGATAAGGCCAATCGTAAAGTTGTTAGGGTTATGTAAATGCTTTTAATCGGTTTCTGCATCGTGCTATTTAATGATGTAAGTAATGTTCTGTTCAGTTTAGACATTTGAGATTTAGTCTTTTTATTTAGAAAATGTTAATTATAAGAAGATGAGCACAGGATATAACAGTAGTTTGTGTCAAATTAACTTGTCAATTAAAAAAAAAAAACGTTTACTTTTCTTATATATTTTCAGATATGAAGATCTGCGCAATCATCCTTTTCGTGACAAGACTGTTCTCTACCTACCTTTCATCTCTTTTTTTCTCTTCTACACTCAGTTTTTCTCTTTGGGGTTCTACAGGACCCGCCATTTCTTCGAAATAAGTATCTTGAAATTGTCAAACAGCGCCGCGGATCGGTTAGCTCTATGTGAATTTGTTGATGCAAAGATAGAAGAGCTGCGTGAGTACTGTAGGTACTTTTCATTATGGATGCATTTATGAACTTATTATCGTTCTTCTATTGTCCGTGTACGATCTTTGTTAATGGAGAATGGTGTTCGAATCACAAATTAAGCCATGTAGGGTTCTGAGCGCCCGTACAGGCCGGGTCGTGATTATGTTAATGAATTATATTTGTATGTGCGTCTATCGTCCTTAACTTGTATTTAGGTAGCTCTGATTTATAGAGACGTCGTACAGATATGATCTAGATTAGATAAATTATTGTATAGCTTCATTAAAAGGATATCTAAGATCTTGTAAAAATTGAGGGACAGTTTACTTTTTCTTTCAGATTTAGTCTTCGTTGACTTAGTCAATGTTAACTGTAAGAAGATGAGTACAGGATATTAAGTGAGTTTGGGCCACATTTACGTAGAAAAAGCCACTGCTGTTTTTGACTATAACATAACAATTACCTTTCCTATTTCTTATATGTTTTCAGATATAAAGATCTTTGCAAACATCCTTTTCTAGACAAGACTGTTCTCACTTGTTTCCTCTTGTCATTTATTTTTCTCTTTTTGTGCGCTCAGTGTTTCTCTTTTGGTTCTCCACATACCCGCCATTTTTTCGAAAGAAGTATCTTTAAATTGTCAAACTGCGCCGCAGATCGGCGTGTTCTATTTAAATATATATTGTATAAGTTAATAGGAGAAACCAATGTGAGTATACCAGCTGTGTACGATTACAAATGAATCCACGTAATGTACACAACGATGTTAAATAATACTTGCATTAGATGACTATATATTTTTTTGTTTCGTTATTTCTTATTTTGATCTGCTTATTCAGCGAGAGTTTCAGATAATTTGTATTTCGTAAGTAAAGTACGTTCACTTGTATGAACACGATTAAGCGTTGTTTATCAGCAAAAGATCAACGAATTGAAGCCCACGATTTGAAGACAGGTGGAGTTTCCTCCGGGTATTCCCC
>VMBQ01005130.1:41094-67354 GCA_007657795.1 Dreissena rostriformis | reverse complement strand
ACATTATACCAAAGCGCTGATGGCACTGAAGTTGTTCGCTATTGCATAATCTCAGACGCAACTCAGTTTTCAAAATTATGTTATAGCTTTTTATATCGCAAGTTTGAAATGAACACAACCCATTCAAATTTATAAAGAGTGTGTCTTAAAGCACAGGTCGAGATGTATGTGCACTGTTTATCCCCATATTTATGTTATAGAGATAACTTAGACAAAATCACAACACTATGTCCTTCTTTTTTTGCAATTGGTTGCTGCACTGGCAACCATCTTTTGAATTTTGGTTGCCTTGCTAAATAATAACAAGCATAGAATCATGTACATGTTGTGTTATGTGTATTTTATACTTTATTTATTTTCTTTAAATTATTGAGCAACAATTTTGCCGACATGACAGACTTTTAATGCATCATGTCTTGTTGTGAGCCGGAATTGAATCATTTCATAGGCCTTATTGATGCACAGTCGCCAATTTGTATTCTATTTTTAATTGGATTGAGTTGTTTTAAGCTTTGAAAAAGCTAGTTGCCCTGCTTTTTAGCCCAACTGTAACCAACTTTCGAAAATGAGTTTCCTGGGCTTAAATCTACTGGCCCCAGGCTAACAGGCAACCACTAAACCTGTAAGTTATTCATGATGTAAGATCTGACAGTGTATTGAACTCGTTCAATTTGCAAGTCTGAAGACATTAAAGGGACCTTTTCACGTTTTGGTCAACTGACAAAATTAAACGATTAAATAATTTAGAGTTCTGTTGTTGTCGTTATATTTTTTTCATACTTCGAGGATTGCTTATATACAGTTTCAAATACATCTCTCGTTGTATGAGCACGGATGGTCGATTGGTCTAAACGATAGACTTTTATTCTAGGGGTCAGTGGTTCGAGCCCTGTTGAAGGTTACTTTTTTATTCTTTAATTTTATTCTTTTTTTTTTTGTTAATGGAGCTTTTAAGATACAATGTTTACATTTATCAATATTAAGCATTTAATGACAAACTATGAAAAGGTCCCTTATAGATGTTTACTAAAAATGCCACAAGGTAAAAATTTATAACTCATTGGTTGTGTATTCCATTTAAAAGTGATTTTGTTTATTTGCATTGTCAGCAAGGTTACTTTGAAGTTATTATCACGTTTAGCTTTTTGTCTCAAATCACAAATAGAAAATATAATTTAAGCTTCATTTTGGGAAAACAGGGCTTAATTCATATGCATTAATTGTAATCCTAGTACCGGAGACTGTCTTTAAACGAAAAACACCATAAAATCAGAAAGTGTCGTCCTTGAATAGCTTGTGCGCACTGCACATGCTAATCAGTGTGCACAGGACACCACCTTTTTTACATGCATTAAGCCCCGTTTTCCCTGAACGCAGCCAATTTGTACAGATTTCAATGACAAACTGTCCAATGTCATCGCACAAGCTGTTAAACACTATCGATTACACACACACACTAACTCTAACTGTCTGCAGTGTACCAGTGGTGAAGTATATACAGGCTAATCAGTGTGCACAGGCAGATGCGGTGGTAATCTTTCTTAGCGCAGTTAAGAGCAGACCGTCTTGCAAAACCTGCTCTTAACCTAAGTTCTTCGTAAGCGAACAACTAAAATTATCAGGGTATTATTTGATCTTTTTCTAAAATTCGTTAATTTGAAAATGATTTAACATTTGTTATAATATTCAATCAATATTTGTAAATATTTCGTTTCGGCGAATCGCCGTGTATTAAACGCGGCGTGATTCGGCTGATCGATGCCGAGGCATAAACAGACGCGGCGTCACTCCGCGAATTACCGCCGAGTGCCTCGACGGCATGCCGAGTGAAACTCGTTGTGGATGCGGCGAAACTTTGAAAACAAAAGAATTTGTCCGCGGCGTAGTCGCGGACTTTGTTGGTATTGCGTGAGCTGTACTGTAAAAGGGCATTCCATAAAAGCGGGAAGTGTCGTCCCTGATTAGCCTGTATGGACCGCACATGCTAATCTGCGAGGACACTTTACACACAAACATTAAGCCACTTTTTTACAGAGCGCGGCTCATTTATAAAATGTTATCCTGTTTGCAAATAATGTAAACAATAATATCCATAAATGCGAATGTGTACAGAGGGATGAAACGAGCAGGGGAACGAGATGTAATCACAATAATGGCATCGATAGGGTTTTGCATTATAGGCTGACGTTAATCATTTGATCCATCACATGTTATTCTATATAAATAACTAATACGTGTAATATACTTTCAAAACTGCAACGTGCATAGAAGGAATGTGCCAACTTGAAATTGTTATAAACAAAATATTTATTATACTCTTTTGTTTGTAACAGTCGACTATTGAACATGCAAAATCAACCTTGCTTCTCGATTAACAAATATCGAATTGTGGTAAAACCGATCTGTTAAAACATGTGATGTTGTGTTTATTAACACATTTAGGAGAATTGTTCAATTTGAATATCTTTCAACTTCACTGTTTTGCAGAAAATGTTGATTTTCAGATTTGTTTAATTACTACAGAATTCAGAAATTCACAGAATAACGCGAGAGTAACGACTGTATTGACCTCTGCATCTGGAAAATATGTCAGCCCCTGACTTACCCAACAGTGACGACTTTACAGGCTGTTGTGTCTGTGAACGCTTTCTGTCCAAGACAACAGAGTGACAACTCATCATTCTGCCGTATCTGGGAACCCGTTCAGCCCCGAACTTACGTTTAAGTGAAAACTGTAAAAGCTGTTATGTCTGAGAACACTTTAAGACTCTGAAATACCAGTGAGTGGCCCCTTTACAGCCTGTTTGTATCTGGGAATGCTTTTAGTCTCTGACTTACCAAAAAGTGACAATTATACAGGCAGATATGTCTGGAAACGCTTAAGGACTCTGACTTACCCGTGAGAGACGACGTTACATGCTGCTGTGTCTGTAACTGCTTTCAGTGCCTGACCAACCTTTGATCGACGACTTTTTAGGCTTCTGTGCCAGGGAACGCTTTCAGTCCTTGACTTACCCAATAACGACGACTGTACATGCTGATATTTCTTTAAACGCCTTCCCTCCCTGACTTATCTATCAGAGACGACTCTACAGGCTCTGCGTCTTTGAGCGCTTTCAGTCTCTGATCTACACATTATCGACGACTATGCAATCGTATTATCTGGATAGTTTTAAGAATCTGGCTTATCCACGAGTGTCGACTGTTAAGGCTGCTGTGTATGGGAACGCCTTTTATCATTTGACTTTCTCACGAGTGATGATTCAACAGACTGCTTTTTTCTGGAAACGCTTTACGTATCTCCCGTTCTTGTCAAAGACGACTTTGCAGGTTGCTGAGTCTGGGAAACCTTTCAGACCTTAAATTACCCGAGGGTTACGACTGTAGATGGAGCTGTATATGAGAACCCTTTCAGTCTCTGACTTACCCAAACGTGACGTCTGTATAGACTGCTGTATATAAGAACGTTTTAAGTCCTTGACAAACCTGAGAGGGACGTCTGTACAGTCTGTTGTCTGGGAACGCTTTCAGTCCCTAAAATACCTAGTGACGACTTTGCAGAATGCTATGTCTGGGAACGCGTTTAGTCCCTGACGTACCTGTGCGTGACGACTGTTCAGACTGATGAACGCACCTTTGTATCGGGAAACGTTCTCAGCCCATGACGTACCCGAGGGCTACGACTGCCAAGATTTGTGTGTCAGTGTTTAGCTTTCTGTCCCTTACTTACCCGAGAGTAACGGCTGTACAGGCTGCTTTGTATTGGATCCCTTTCGGTTTCTGTCATGCTACGATCGGTGCTTCGTTCTGCCATATTCAGGCAACTGCAAGTACACATTTATTTTTACATTTAAAACAATGACATATGATGATGTCAATATCTCCGAAGTTATCTTAGCTCAGAGATTCCAATGTTTAAGAGAATAAGTATATAGAGAGTGACGTGGATGGAGAATGGTTATCTGGCAAGGCGGATGAACTTATCGGGTGAGCCGAGCCAGATAACCATTCTCCATCCACGTCACCAACTTTTTATTCTATTTATCATGCCACATTTACACATTTAACACATTTTATCAAACACAAATGATTAATTGACATAACATAATAATTTTCCTGATCGGACCCCCTACATGAACGCAACATGCCTAACGACCAAATAACTACCGAGTGTGTCACGTAAAAAATAGTTCCACATTAAACCGTTTCTTTTAATACTTTCCTATTAAAAAAACGAGAAGAAATTAAAAACGAATCGAGAATGTGATATTTTTATTGTTGGAAATTAAAACAAAAATGCAACAGCAAAACAAAAACTCAATTTTATTCGAACATTCAATTGTACAAAATGGCGTGCACACTCAGTCTAAGTCAACCGTTATAAATAAAATTGAGCCACACATCAAACAAATAATCGAAAATAATTATAACAAGCAAATTCGTAGAATTGATATCCCCCGCAACATATGCTTTGTTTGAGGATGGGTGCAAATCGGACGGACAAACATACTGACAGATGGACGGACGGAGGACAATAACTCAAAACTAAGACAGAGGATAGTTCTTGAGCCTTCAATATTTATTTAGGTGAATTAAAAAGTTGTGCGTTTTCCACAAAAACATTCAATGTTAATATACACTAAATTTAACAGATGGTGTACAATGCCATTTGGCGTGCATCATCCTCTTATCCATATATATACTTATATCAAGTTTCAATGAAATCCGTCAAAGCCCTTCCAAGATATGGCTCCGGACACAAAAGTGCCTATAGTAAAAAGCATTTTTTCAAGATACAAAGGGCCATAACTCTGTTATTAACAGATGGTGTACAATGCCATTTGGCGTGCATCATCGTCTTATCCATATATATACTCATACCAAGTTTCAATGAAATCCGCCAAAGCACTTCCAAGATATGGCTCCGGACACAAAAGTGCCTATAGTAAAAAGCATTTTTTCAAGATATAAAGGGCCATAACTCTGTTTTTAACAGATGGTGTACAATGCCATTTGGCGTGCATCATCCTCTTATGCGTATATATACTTGTACCAAGTTTCAATGAAATCCGCCAAAGCACTTCCAAGATATGGCTCCGGACACAAAAGTGCCGGACGGACGGACGGACAGCCGGACGGACGGACGGACAACGCCAAAACAATATCCCTCCGCCTCTGGCGGGGGATAATTACACGTAGCACATTATTTTGATATTTAAAATATCGATTTGAGCTGAAACTGTGCTGTATATTAGATTGATTGCATTATTAAAGCTTTGACAGGAGTCCTAAAAAAAAACTAAATTTAGCATAAACGACATGCTTACCTGAATCATCAATGACAACTTTAATCCAATGCTATTAACAATAAAGTAACAACTATATGCACTTCATTTGTCTGTTCTTCGTGTTATGCATGACAAACACATTACACACATTCCGAAATACGTTTTGGATTCGTTCTATGTTTTAAACAAAAAGTTTACTGTTAAAAAACCACCAAGTCCATAGACCTAGACTATTGTTGTCCCAAAATGTTTCGTCACTGAAATGACGTCACACGGGATACGTCATACATCGCGTAATCAAGTGAATGAAAATAAAAATACTGAAAGCTGGTTCGGTAATATATTTGAAAGAAGACACAAAAAGGATGATATGTAATATACACGATAACATTAAAAAGAAACGGTTTAATGTTTTAATGATAAAAAGTAGTCCGTCACCGGAGACCGACTGACGGATATTCGAGGTCACGTGGTCAACTAGCCTAATAACTTTTGGTTTATAAGGTAACCTGGTTATCAGGCTGATTTAAAGGCATGTGACAGGATAAAGCAGGTTATTATATTATTATGATTATTTATAATAAATAACGCATTTGACATGTACTTATAAAACATTTTTTTATGTCTCTCACAGTCAAGGGTTACTGCTTATTAAGTTATCCTTTTGTGATTCAATGATATATTATAATTGCCTGATCACGAAATTACAGACACATTAGAGTAAAACCAGCATTTTAAATGGTTGAAACAAATTAAATATTGTGGAAAACATAAGTATAACAAAAAGTGCTAGTAACAAATTAACGTGAAGCGATAAAAGTTGTTTGTTATAATTGTTAGCATTTTTATCACGCACGCAAGCACACACATGCACACACATGCACACGCACAAGCAAACTCAAGCAATCACACATATCGCATTCTTTTAATGAGATGTGATGAAATACGTGTCGATTTTCACATGAACTAAGTGTTTTCGAAAATTGTAGAAAATTGAAACTTCTTGTAAAATCAATATTGCTTTCATAAGCGCATAATCAAAATTGTGTTTCGTATTAAAATACAACATAACAATTAGTAATGCGTAACAAAAAAAATATTTCCAACTAAGCTTTTTCTACTATTTTCATCACCTGTATCGTTCCGTGACATGCCAAATATAAGAAACGTTTACCGTTGAATTAAAAAGTTATTAAAGTAATCGTTCCATAAACCTTTTTCTTATTTTGACAGTGTCTTTTTTGACACAATTTATTTCTCACAGTAATACAAGTGTTGTTGTTTTATTTTTAACTCTGTAAACATTGTGGAATCATAAGCTAAGAACTATACACTCATTATACGAATAATTAATGAAAATTGTCATATTAGATAACTTATGTATACATTTATGCCATTCCAGTTGAACTAAGTTATTAAACATTTATAACATTTATAATACAATTAAGGTCGCTTCCAAAAGTTGATTCCCAGTGCAATTAATCTAGAAAGTTATAAATTTAGGCAGTTCTTAAAAATTACATAGCTAGTCGTTTTTGGTTAAAATGCTATTTAGAATCAAATAATTTAAAGTACAGAGAATGGTTGTTTTCTCTGTCAATATTTATTTTTGAAATTTTACTATTTTGCGCGAAGTGTATTGTCCACATATATACACGTGTATATATAAAGTCTTATTCGTCAGTTTTGTTGGATAAACATTGTGCATATAAATAAATTCATTACAATTAAATATAGCACTAGTTCTTTCTGTCAAAGTAAAACATTTTTTTTTAAATAAACACACGATAGGAATCATATCGATATAAATACTACACATTGCATATATAATACTTATCTTTAGGACAAGGAAAATAACAATAATGTTGTTCACGTTCTATAAGCGTTCAATTAATACCCTGATGGCGGGAATGCTTTATAAACTTTGCATTCCGTGTCAGGAATAACACACGTTCAAACGGACAGGAATGTTTCAGTATAAATTAAATACCAATGTTAATGCACAGTATTGATCTCAATTCAATAACCACTTAAACGTCTGCCAACATGGGTTTCAATGGTCAGGTTTAAATTGCGTGACGCTGAATTATGAATAGCTGATTACCTGGTGAACAAAGCGTTCCCGTGCCTCATTGTAGTAATACATACAAGACACTATGCAATTTATAGATTAATACACGACTCAATATGTTAAAACCTTAAAATAAAACACACCGTGTTTATGACGTTATTTATTTATCTAATGAACATGTGTATTTATATTTTTTTTTTACCAATTTACAGTCATTTCATATGTACATGTACATGAATTTAAATTTACATTATTGACCAAAAGTATTACAAACACAATTATCAGATCTCGTATAAACCACGCCCGTTTAGTTACGAACTGAAAACAAGTTTCGCATTGTTAATTAATGTTAATACATAATTTTCTTACCAGTCCTAATAACAATTCTGAACTAGTGTTAACTTACATACCTGAGGTCGTTATTTTAGATTAAATGTAGATTCAGAAAGGTCTGTATAACACACACCGTTCGATATAAGCGTTCTTCATGGCACTCTTCACGTCATTAAAAAAATACATTGTGCAACTCAACGCTTAATAAAACCTAAAAAAACTCTCTAAACATGATTTTAACGGAAAGGTTGAAACTAGTATTACGTACTCCAAAATACCCCTGCACCACTGATAGTTAACACTATTCTGTTTATCCGCGAGACGAACGGTGATTTTGACACTCGTTTGATTGATCTTAGTCGACACGTGATATAAATACGTTATTTAATTGGCCGCTTATAAAGACGCTAAATTCTGACCATATTTGGAGATATATTTTAAACGATGTATCACAATAGTTCTCTCGGAAGAACACCATGCATAAAAGCGATACACAAATAGGGCTTTAGTTACTATATTCAAGAGCATGCATGTTTTTTTTCCAGATACATGTATAGCAAGAGACCTGTAAAGAAATGTTCCCAGTCAATTTTACCGATACATAGAGGTCACGATTTCTTATGCATTATTAAGTTTTAAAGCTAGATGTTCAGCAATACTTACGGTATACAATGTAATTCGAGTGTAGCATTCGAGTTGTCTATAATATGTGTTGACAAATTATACTTTGTTCACTTTAATTAAAAAAACAACAACATAGGATATGTATTGGAATTACTTGCTTTACAAACATATGAATACCTGTTTTCTGTTTTAAGCCTTTTCTTTTTCGCAGGTTTGTGGAGTTTTAAATCTGTTCGTAAGGCCGATATAACGTTGCGCATGTAGAAACTGGCTAGTCTGCTCAGGAACCCTCCCATTGAACTCAGTCAGAACCACCTGGTGTTGTATGTGACAGACAAAATATGACCACACGTAACGGATCAACTTCAATTTTAT
Source organism: Dreissena rostriformis (assembly GCA_007657795.1). Classification (NCBI taxonomy): domain Eukaryota; kingdom Metazoa; phylum Mollusca; class Bivalvia; order Myida; family Dreissenidae; genus Dreissena; species Dreissena rostriformis. Next base: position 58,663 of record VMBQ01005130.1, on the reverse strand, counting down.
GAATGTGTTTAGGTATCAGCCACTGTTGTCTTTGCAGTTTATTTTCTTGTTCAATAAAGAATGTGTTTATTTGTTCTGTGTAAGTATCCGTACATTGTATATGTATTGCTTTCCAAATTTTCATTAGTAAGTGTTGCTTTGCAATTTTCGTTAGAAAATGTTACAGGATTGTTTCGGGGAAAGATCTCAGATTCAGGATTGATAGAATTCCCTAATTCAGCATAGAAATAAACAGTATTCATGCATAAGACCCAAACATATCCTGATATAGCTTTGGAAACTGCACCACAAGTCCAGACTTCAATAACACATTAGTTTCTGTAAACTCCAGGAATGTACAAGAAACGTTTATTCCAGAACGTGCTGAAGTCTCTTCCTGATATGCGTATTTCAAATTTTAATTGTGTTCTTATAAATTAGCCTCGCTCTGTGAAAAGGGGGTTTAGTGCATGTGCGTTAAGTGTCGTCCCATATTAGCCTGTGCAGTCCGCACAGGCTTATCAGGACGGCACTTTACGCCTAAACTGGATTTTGTCTAAGAAGAGACTTCTTTAAACGAAAAATATCATTTAAGCGGAAAGTGTCGTCCCTGATTAGCCTGGGCGAACTGCACAGGCTAATCTGGGACGACACTTTACGCATTGAGCTAAACCGCCCTTTTCTCAAAGCGCGACTCAATTTACTCCCACAATGTTCCTACCCCCAGGCTGTAGCGAACTGACGGTGACCCAGGCCCCGGCAGACACCGCTGTCCTGATTGGTCGCAACGCCTGCATCGTCGCCAACAAGGCGTCCTCCGAGAGCGTCCAATGGACGTTCGTAAGTCAACCAGAGTCAGAGTCAAAAATAGTAAACATATATAATAACACATTAACTTGATACGTGTGAACTAAATTAGCATAAATTAAACGCTTACAAGTGTCATATACATGTATTCATACGCGGATTTTTGCGTGCACGTGTTTTACGATAAGAATGCCTATATTACAGTATGTGAGTGGGATATTCTTTACTTAACATGATTTCTGCACGGAGACTTAATATGGAAAATTGGGCTTAATGCGGGTGTGTAAAATGTTGTCCAAGATTAGCCGGTTTAGACCACACAGGCTAATCAGGATGCGGATGCTTTTATTTGAAAATTGTACATCTCGAAATATCGAAACTACATTTGGATATTAATCGTTATCAGTCATAGTGTCTTGAAAGAATTTGACGAATAATATAACCAACTGATTACTGAAAAAGTATCCCCCTCGAAATACATGTTGCAAATGTATATTATTGATGGGTCCTTCTGACCCGATGGAGTCTTAATAAGCTTTTTCGAGCTTAAAAAACAACAGATTACATACAACTAAGTAGGCTTTTCACATACAGAGCCAACGGAAGCTCGACCTTCAACCCGTTGACGTTTGACTCCAACATCCTGGGCTCGGCCACCAAGTACGCCGTCCAAACCCTGTACAATCTTACCATCATCACCGCCGCCACCAGCGACGAGGGTGTCTACAGATGCACTACCGGCGCCACGGACTATGACGCTAAGCTAACCGTTGTCGGAAGGGCCTAGTGGTGTTTAAGAGGAATTGGTTGGTGTTAGTAAGGTTCGATTGGTCATTGTTGGCTAAGGTACTACTTAAGTACCCCGTTTGCTACAAAATACCCAGGCTACGGAAACTATACTTAAAGGTACCCCGGAGAATGACAGAGTGCCTTTAAGTGTAGTTTCCGTACCCGGGGCTACATTATAGAAGATTTAAGAGTACCCGGGGTACTTTTAAGTAGTACCTGAGCCGACATCGACCAGTTGAGCGTAAGTAAGGGTCACTCGTGTAACAGTGTTTGTTATCCAACAAATATGTATACGCATACATTATAAAATTAATAATATGAGCCACGTTCTGGGAAAACTGGGCTTAAGGCATGCGCGTAAATAATCTCCCTGATTAGCCATATAGACTACACATGCTATTCAGGTTCGACATGTAAACGTATTTTCTCGATTGTCTTCACTCTATGTATAGAGAATTTTCAATTAATATCGGTAAAATGTTAACAAGAATCATATGCAACTTTTTTTTACGTATTTGTGGTATATGGCTTAAATTGGAGGATTTCTCATTTTGACAGATTTGCCGTCGAGTGTGTTTCTGATCATAAACGGCGCCGCAAAAGGCAGGCACGACCGTCAACCTCACGTGCACCGCCACCAACGGCCGCACCACCACCAACCTCCGATGGCTTATCAACGACGTCGAGAGAACCAGGGAGCCGTTTCATTAATGGTTGCAGCGCAGTTGCAGTTGCATTTGCAAAGTTGCAACTTTTTTTTATCGATTTGCAACTCCTGGCTAAATCCGTTTTAACAATGCGGTTGCAAGTTTCAATAGGTTAAAGGCCATTTTTTTTCCGAAAATCGTGACGTCATTTACGCGCGCAACCATCAGACGAACTGTAAACAAAAATGGCGTCGAGAAGTTGTATGATAACTAGACTCGCGAAGAGACAGACGTCCTAGTTGACGGTTATGTCGAGTATCGGGATATTCTTTTCGGAAAATTCTCCGAAAAAGTAACGAATCAAGAAAAGGAGAAGTTTTCCACTGTTTAGAATCGTACGTATTGTTTTATGCAAGTTTGTTCAGTTTACAGTTTGTAAATTACAGCTGTCAATCAATGGGCCACTGCGAAGATTTTGTGTTAAACATGTTTAATTTCTGTCATTTGTTTAAGTGATGCTCGCAGTTTGGGTTGCTTTGAGTACAGTGTATGTATAGTTTGTTTGTTTAGAAGAATAAATGGTACGGTAAATTAATGAAATTAATGAAAAGCAAAATCTCGATCTATATATATCTATGTGAAGGAATTTTTCGTATCTGCATCTGCGATAATGGATAATAATGGGTTTGAACGAAACCTCATTAATTTTCGTTTTTGTTCGTGTAGGATTAATGCGGTCGGAGGAAACGGGAGGTCCATGGACGAAATAAAGAGCAAATGGAAAGATTTGAAGGTAAATGCTATTATTTATATTAAAGATAAATGAAACAATGTATCCTTATAATTAAAAGTTAACTGGTTGCCAATAGACTGAAACATGTGATATTCACTCAGATAAGTAGTGTTAGAAAGTTTACATTATCATTATGCCACAATTCTCCAAAGTCTTATGTAAAGTACCCTGTTTCATTTTACTTTTGGGTTTTTTTTTCAATAGGACTGTTTTCATGGAATTATTTGTTTTATGGGCATATATAATAACAATCCTTTTTCGCAGTGCCGGACTGTAGCGAGGGCAAGACGACACAGAAAGGAACAAAAGCAAACGGGAGGTGGGGATGCAGTTCCGGGACTAACTGCTGTTCAAGAAAAGGTTTGAAATTTTTAATAAAATGTTAACGAAAATGTACTTAAGCATACTTTCGTGGAAGCGTACTAATGCAAAATTAAGTCTCAATCCTTGTTTATTAAAAAAATTAAGATTAAACTACCAATATTGGCTTATTCTTAAGATACCTAAAATATATCATACCAAAAAGACAAAACTGTCTGCTCGTTATTGTGATAACGTTTAAAAAAACAGATGGCATGTACTTAAAGACAAGCTTTTGATAAACTAATAAATTTAGTTTCCATTTTACATCAAATTAGTTTTATATTATATCATTTTAACATGATTAAAACCTACATGTATTTTAAATATGTTGTATTTTGAAATGGTATGTTACCATTGTTTGCATAATCTTCTTTAAATATATGTTTTGCCTTTATTTTGTAACAGGTACTCTCTTGTGTCCCGAACATTGTCCTTGATGGACTAGAAGGGAACGTCACTGGTCCAATGGGTACATATTTTTCTGTTTAAATTGATTGCTTCATTATAATAAATTTATTTTAAATTTGAAATAATGTCAGTGACTAGCTTACATATTTGCAGTTAGAATGGGCTTCCAGCAAAGTAATTGTATGCTGGTGATAATAACTTGAATTGTTATTTTCATTATCATTTCTATTTTGCAGAAACTTCTGAAAATGAAAACAACAGTGAAACAGTGTCTCCACCTGTGCCAGATGAAGGTACTGAACAGTCCGTGTTTGTTGGCTTTAATGGTTTTTTTTACATGAAATGCATGATAATATGAATTAACGGTCCATCTTTATTTAGAATACAAAATTTTGTTAAACATATTGATTATCACAACAAATTAAAAATGAAATGTATTTCAGATTTTACAAAAAGCAATAAGAAATATATTTGCTGGAATATATCATCTCTCTTTACAAATGAATGTATGATCTTTTGTAAATCATCGTTTAAGTATGTCGCATAAATATGAAGTCATTTCCCCAAAATTCCAAATTCGACCTGACTCCTTTTCTCAAAATGGCTAGGAAAACACCTGCTATCGATATGTTCTCAACTGTTTAGGTTAAATACTGATATTGATGCAAATGCTTATTTTTTCAGAGAGGATATTGTATCCAGACCATTAAAAAAGAAGAAGAGAACCAATGCAGAAGGTGATTGATTTTTTTATTTACATATACATGTTCAATGTATTAGTATAATAAGGATTCTTCAAGTATGTCAGTTCAATGCAAGCAAGTAGTATACATATGAACAGCTAATTAATGAACAGTAATTGAAGTACCATTAAACGGGAAATGAAATAAAACAAATTCATGCAAGCACACACATACAATTATAATGAATACGTATTTACAAATATTGCAAGAACTTGCTGGCTTTCTTCATTCTAAACAACTATGAGAAATGCCAGCCAATACTCAAAGATTATAAACAGTGTATCTTCTCTGAGAGAATATCTAAGATAGACATCGACACAGGTTTTTTTTTTCATGCAATTTACCAATATCATTTTTAAAATAAATAATTGAGTGACAAAAGGCCAGTAAATGACATTTTGTTCAAATTTGTTATTTTGTACAGAGTGCCAGTGTTCCGCTGAACTGTTGAATGTCCAGCGGCAGCTTCTTGCTGCATCTACAAGGAGCAACTAGTTGAACATGCAACGGAATGATCTTCTTGACAAAATCAGCACAAGTTTGTCAATAATGGCCAGTAAACATTATGCAGACAATTTGCTTTTTGAAATGTAACTGTTGTTAATATGTGTATGCCTGTAAAAATCAATGTATAACTATTCAATTTATGTTACACATTTCATTTTATGTAAATATCATTACATTCCTTGAACAGTTATTGTATATTCACATTTTACAAAAACATATTTAAACAGGCATGTTGATATTTTTATAACAATTTGCCAAATAATTTACAAAAATAATAATTATGATGATGATTGTTAATTCTAACTACTAATATAGCAATGACTCATCATGCAGAATTTGTAATTACTGTAAAGCTGAGAGTATGCAAAGTGTCGAAACCAATCAATGTGTTTCTGAAAAAGCATGGCAGTTTTTTTGGTACTCAACAGTTTTATAAAGTAATTTCGATTTCATAACGGATGGCCTTGAATTTGTAAAATAGAATCGATAAATTAAATAGACGAAACTTCCTTTGTTTGATCCACACTGCATATTCTTCGAGATATGAATGAATAAAGTCGATTTTCTGTAAAAAAACATTTAATTTTGATAACGCTAATACCATTGTAATTTGTTTCATTCTACACCGGATGTTTTTACCGGATGTTAATATATCTACAACAACATATAATTTGGGTCAGGTTATTCCCTACTATAAAAAGAAAACAGATTGATAAATAGTTTTTCTTCAACAAACACTTGCCTGTGTGTCTGGAGGTATTGAGTGTCCTCCCTGAGTGCCGCGGGATAAATCCTGCCCAACTATTTCTAATATTTCTTGGGCCGTAGCGCGGTCAACGCGATACCTTGACACAAAATCCATGTCCCGGATATTTGCGAACTGAATTCGCGGACGAAATAGTCTTATATTTCGACGATTCCGTCGCTGTAAGCGCACACACGCATCTAGTTCGGCCATTTTGTCAATGTTTGCACCACTTTACAGGCAGTTGCAAACGCCCAATACAAATTTTCAACCAGCAGGTACACGTTGCAACTGCAAGTTTTTAATGAAACGGTCACAAGGTTGCAAGTTGCAATTATTACCAAATTTGCAACTGCAACTGCGCTGCAACCGTTAATGAAACGGCTCTCAGCGCCGCAATCCTGCAAACGGGTTCCGTTCTTGCTACAGGTTATATCTTTGAACGTTCTTTTTTAAACGGGACATCTGCATATTTGTTTTTGTGTTTGTTGTTATGGAAATTTATTTGCTGTAGCTGTTGTTTCTTTGTTCTGATATAATTGTTTGGAAATAAATTTACTTTATTTTGTCAGGTATAAACATCCAAGAAACTTTCACTGAATATAGTGTGTACTGTGACCTTGTAAATAAAGATGAAAAAAAAAATCACTTTACTTCTTGAGACTTAATTCTGTAAGGTATGAATATCTCAGAAACTTTCACTGAATCTATTGTGTACTGTGACCTTGCAGATAAAGCTTTAAAAAACCTACACAAAAATCAAGAAAAATATAACAACGCACATATTCAATTAACATTTTGTCATTTTAGCATAGTCAATCAAATGTTGTATCGTAATGGATATAATAACATACAAGTTAAATGCAAGTATTTATAATGTATCGAAAGTTTTAGTACAAAATGTTTGAAATGTCATACGTTATCGACCCTTTTTCGCTCTACAGGCTACGGTAACAGCGTCAGCAACCTACCACTCGCGCTGACGTCAGCTATGGACGGCCAACTCGTCGTGTGTTACGTCGCCTAAAACGGCTGGAGAGACGCCATGAACGCCACGCTCGTTCTTGACATCAGTGAGTAATACAGAGATATGTCACGTTGCTAACATTTAGCTCGCAAACATTGCTTTGATACTTAAGGATTTTATCAACATGTATTACTCAATTGAATCCTGTTATTCTTCATAACATGATCCTCGCTCTGTTAAATGGGAATAAGTGTATGTGCGTAAAGAGTCTGCCAGATTAAACTCTGCAGTCAACACAGGCTAATCAGTAACGACACTTTCCTCCTAAACTGGTTTTCGCTAGTACCAGACTCTCTCTAAACGAAAATTACCACAAAAGCGGAAAGTATCTTCCCCGATAACCCTGTGCGTACCGGTCAGGCTAATCAGGGAAGACACTTTACGCAGATGCACAAAGCACCGATTTCACAGAATGCGGCTTATATGTTTTGTTCGTGCACGTGTTTCACGAGTTAAAAGACAAAATACCATTTGTGGGATATTCTTTTTTCTATGTCAATACAGTTTAGTATGAAAACTAATGCAATCAATACACCGATACTAAAAACTAGTAGTCATGCCTTAAGGTCGGTGTCAAGTTAATGTTGGCGAGTTCTGAAATGATGCTTTTATATAATATTTGGGAAACTTCATGCGGAAATGGATATTATTCCATGTGCGTCCATCGTAGCTCCAGACCAGCCTGTGCATTTCAGAAGTCTGCTCAGTAGCTACGCAGTCCGCTGTAAAGTTACGCAAGGTTTCGTGGCCTAATTAGAGCACGACGTGGCTCATATAAGCACTTAAGTGTAAGTAACCGACTTTTGAGACCGTTCATATGCAATATTCTTAGCATGATGGAGTTTTGGCAGAAAGAACAGTTCCATTTTTAATCGAAATAGTTAAGATACCGCCGGCGTCTTAATTCTCCTTAAAATGATGTGATCGAGTCCCCAACATAAAACATCGTCTGATCCAATCGAATATTACTTAAAGTCGTTTTCGCCAGTGCCTGAATTTATACTAGTTATCACAGCAAACCAAATGTGGTGTTTGTCGTTGCATAATAGTAATTCTTGTTGCTAAAATCTAAATATCACACGATTATTATATTATTATTTTTTAGGTATGCGCTCATTTTTTTTTTTTTTTCAGACGGTAGTTCAGCGGTGCGCATGTCAGCTTTCACGGTGGTGCTGGGAATGTTGTTGTCGCTCGTGTAACCACGGAGACCACATCGTTACACGTGCTGATATCGCCGTGACGGTCGCCAATGGAAACCAAAATTGTATTCATATTTTGATTGAGAATACGCGATATTAAGGGGTGTTGCGTCAGTCAAACTAAACTGTTAACTTTCGGGATACAATTGACACAGTTTGTAAAAAATAGTATTTTGCCGGTATTGTTATAATACCGTCACACACTATAATATTTATTTATTACAACATGTTATATGTTACTAAAAGGTAACCAAAACTACACAGTAAATTATTAAAAAAAAACAAACAAAACAAAAAAATAATCATAACTACAGTCATGACATTCCTACATATCCGAAATAGTGTGTCCTAAATAATGTGTTCGCATTAAAGTACGACATCCAGTTGTTTTTTGTATAAATCTGGCACAACACCCCTTAAACATTTTTTGAGGAAGCGTTTTCGATCTCCAATAGTTATGAACATTTTGGAAATAAATATTAACAGTAACATAGGTGTGATAAAAAAAATGTGGCAAAAGATCCTATGTCGTCAAATTAGAACAGACAGCTTTTGGATGACGAAACGCATAATAAAACAAATCCAAGAAAAGTAGCCATACAAGCCCCGTTTTAGATTTTAATCTTCATGTTCATAATATGGTAATAAGTGGTAGATTGCATGAAGAAAGTTCAACATCAATAGATGCAATTGGGTCCAATGATCGGCGAAGATGAACTTGCGTTTATGAATTATTTACACTTGATTGTATTCATTTATTCATTGTATTTAATATTTTATGTATACCATTAGAAATAATTAAAGTAAAATGAATATATACGTTCTTTTTGTCTTTATATACAACAACTGATGATATCCATAGTGGGTTAAATTGCTATCAACTTTATACATATATACTGTTCAATCAAATGCTGGCGATGTGGTTATAAACAAACTATAAGTTAATGTACATTCACATTGAGTTCAATCTAATTAAAACTGATCAAAATTCCAATAACGACAAACACAACCTTTTACTTATATTCATCTTAAATCGTAACGCTTACAAAAGGATGCATTTAATTTCAAAATATTACATTATTAATAGTCATACTGCCAGCTAGAAAACCAATATGACTGAGACAATAGTAGTCACTGTTGTGTAATTGATAAGTCTACTAGTTAAATGTTTCCATTTAATAATACTTTCATCGTATTATGATCATGAATATTTATATGCCATCGTCATATTGGTAGGTCAATGAATCAGTCGTATGGCATTGATAAAGACAACAATATCCTCAACAATTATAACAGACAAACAAAGCGTTATTTCGAAAGCTGCACACTTAAAAGGTTTGTTAGGAAATTGTGTTCTTATTTTCCTATTTTTCATAAGGTATGTAATCATACGATGATTAAGCGGCCTCTAAAGTTGAATTGCACACATTATTACAGCTGGCTGTATCCAACTTGGCCATTCTGACGCCACAACACTCGGGCGTAGCTTTGAAACGAGTACTTTATCGAATGTGGTGCTCGATTCTAGTCCACCTCGTCTGTGGCTCTCAACATAACCGAAAAGCTCATCCTGTTGCAAACAAATATTTAGCTGAAGACTCTTTGCAAGGCATTGTTTTATCGATTATTGTTTGACCGATGCGGAATTCGTTATCTCTCAAGCCGATTTACTCTCTTTATGTATCCGAATCATATTAAAGCTTTGCGGTAATTTTGGATATACAACTAGTTATTTAACGCCTACGTTCTGTTTTGCGAATTCGTTTTCAATTGAAAAGCCCAACTTTTAGAGATATCAGTATAATGACCGAGATGAAAGAAATTGTAATAACAATAGTTTTGCGTATGTCACAAACGTCTTGAAGTTCTTATGTTATGTTTACCGACATCGCATTCTTTATACCGCGCCCATCTTCAAAAGTGGTATTGGAGAAATATAAAACATGTTCTTTATTATGGTTCAGCCACTTGATGGTTTCAAAATAAAGACACATGAAGCATTGAACGTTTTTTCCTCTTATGCGGGATTTTTACAGCATTTGTTAGTGATTCCAATATTTCCAACGTTGCTTTTTTTCAAAAACAAATCTAGCTGATTTCCGTAAATAGTTTCTCAAGAATTGTTAAGCCACTGAAACAATTTCTTCAGTATATTGTTAGAGGTGTCTAACCGCTTTAGACGAGTCTCGTGGGAAAATATTTAATACCGAAGTGTTTCTGTGTTATTTTGCACAAGAAACAAAACAAATAAAAATACCAATTTCTCCGAACATATCACGTTCGTCTTCACCATTTTAGCTAAATAATTGTATGCTTAATTAAATGATTTCAGGTCCTTAAGGTCCAAAATGCACAGGTGTTCAAACATCCTATCCGCTGTGGGACAAGTCAATCACATACAAACAAAAGAAACCACCGAGCAATATCCTGACATTGAAGGATTTACTATAATTATTATCTCCGAAATAAAGTTCCGTCATTGAAGACAATTCCAAAAATATACAACCTTGAATATATTCCGCTTATTCCAACTCACTCACACACTTTGTCGTCGTATAAGGTCTCCAGAGATGGAAACAAGGCGTTTCAATGACTATTATGTCTTTTCTTGTTGGTGGCATTTTTAACAAAATGTGTAGATCTATCAAGTAGTGTCCTTAAGCAAGCGGCTAATGTAAAGGATGCGCAGTGATTCGAGCGGATCTTTAAAAAAAATGTTCATTTTGTTCGATATAAGAAAACCCTATATGCATAGCAAAACGAGGTCTTCAATAAATAAACTCCTTAATATTGGATATCATAACTTTCTATACATATATAAGATCTACCAAAAGATTAAAAGGTGTTCATGAATAAAGTGTTCCGTAAGTGTACGAAAAGAACCTTTTGCAAGGGGTTGTACTTATATCCGGTCCGTCGCCAACTTTTTCAGATTAACACATTTACTTAAGCATTCGTCTATTAAGATAGGTACACATCACGATTTAACGATCCTTTATATACATGCGATTGATATTTCTGTAAGTACATTTTATGTGACTAATTCTAATGTGTGGGTCGTTGCTTTTCATAAAATTAATCTCGTTTGATTGCAAAATTGTTATTATTAATTTGTAAGTGATTATAAGATTTGTATTTTTTTTAACAATTCAGGATTCTATTTTATGTACCTTAAATATAACACACACACTCAAAATCTGCGGCGTCTCTTAAGCTTGAAGACGAGATGTAGTTAATATTTGGTTCAGTTTCAAAAGGTGCTTCAAAAAGTTAAAATAATGTTGCTCATGGATTATATCCATCAATTTAGTTGTTAAATGAAAATTAAATCGAAATAAATTATACATGATTGCTGTTTGATAATAATTTTGGTGATATGAGGTTAATTGTTTGGAGCTCCTTAAAATGATTTTAACCCCCACATTCTTTGAATTGATCGTTCCCAACAGTGACCCAAGTTGTATATATCCTTGTGTTGTTTGTGTGTCGTGTCAAATGCGTGTGTTTTGTGTCTTCGTGACAATTGGTTTCTTGCCATAAAATACAGGGTAACATGCAATTATAAAGCTTCTATCCTGTTCGAGCAGCTTAATTTTCACTTTGTTCGTATTTGGATCTCCTTAAAACCGGTTGCACTGATCGTTTCAAGTCGTTGACCGCAGTCTTTATGTGTTTTTGTGTAGAGAAGTGTTTTATCAAGAACATGTGATCTTTGGCAAGCTGTCTGTCACACTATTTTAAAACTGCTTAAAATCCTCGAAACCTTCCCATACAATGGTATTATAATCCTGATGGGAGTAGCCAATGCAAAGACTGGACCAGATAAAGCAGGGAATGGACAGAGTATAGAAACCCAAGCGCTTGTGGAGATAAATAAAAACTGTCAATCATTTGGAAGCCTTTGTGTTCCAAACAACTTTTGCAGAATTATGGCAGCATTTTTACTCACGAGCTTATTCACAATTTTGAATTGGTATCACCAGACCCTGCGACATAATATTAAATTGACCACATTTGCAGTAAACACTACATTTAGAAGGTCCCTGGAAGATGTAAGGGTGAAACAGGAAGCTGAAGTCGCATCTGAGCATCATCTTGTAGCCGCTAAGCTGAAGTAGAAGCTGAAGACACACCAAAGATGGCATATAGAAAGCAGAGTAACCATTATCATCATCCAACTGAAATAACATGAGATCAGGAGTTCAGTGTTGATTACAGCAGAGACATTTGGGAAAATAGGAGACATGACACCGTGAAGAAGACAGCAATTTATAGCAGCAAAACCAGAGCGCCAAAGGTCAAGGTCAAACAGGAGAACTGTGTAGTGTACAGAGGTTACAAGCTTGAAAGAAATGTATATCTGGAACAGCTTGCAGTTGAAACAGAACAGACAGCATACCGAGGTAGCATTGGACAACTGTGTGGCTGTATTAGGAAACACGGGAAATTCAACCCGCAAGAGAGACCTGTTACGGACAAACAGTGGAAAACATCAGCGGTCTAGATGAACAAATGAGTAGAGGCGCTGAGCATTTCGAGGAACTCCTGGTCAAACCAACACCACCAAATCCACTCATTATTAAACCAACAAATGTGGACCTCTCAATCAGCCCAAACTAGGGATGAGATCAAGAAGGCCATAACATCGAAATAAAAAATGCGGCTGTACCGTATGACACCCCTGCTTAGGCTCTCAAATCTGACCCGAAAGCGTCAGTAGAAATACTCTCTTCAAGACACCATTATAGGAGAAGCAGAACTTGAAGATTGAAAAGAAGGATTCTTTATCAAGCTTCCCGAAATAGGAGACCCCAGCAACTGCAACAACTAGAGATGCATCAAAAGCCTTTATGTGCCTGGCAAAGTAAGCAACGGTCTGCCTTGAGAAGAGGAAGGGAATTGTAAACCCACAACTGCGAGATAATCATGTAAGCTTATGTCATAATAGTTCATGCACGGGCCAGATTACCACACTCCGCAGTAAATAAGTCATTGGAATGAAAATCCTCATTGTATATCAAATTTGTCGATTATGTGCGGGTTTTCGACAGCGTGGATCGTGAAACCCCTTGGAGACTCCTTCGACACTACGCCATACCTGCAAAGATGTTCAATCTGATCAGAAACCAATATGAATTTATGACATGCAGATTTAACCATGGTGGACAGCTCACAAGTAGTTTAGAAATGCGGACCGGAATTTGTCAGGGATGCTTGTTGTGATCTTGCTTCTTTTTCTTTGTCAATGACGGGCGTTTAAAGGTGGCCAAAAGCGATCAAATGAATGGATCTAAAAATACTATTTGAAACTAAGTCCATTATTTGAATTTGTATAATGCAAGAGAAGATCACTTTATTCGTAGCCATATCATCAAAAATAGGGTACAACATCCAAATGACAAGACAACGATCTTGAAGATAGACAACACACGTGTTAAAGTAATCGCACTTAATGGAACTCCTGCGGAAGTCCGCACTTACCTTGGTATTGTCATCGACCAACAGTGTGGTAAAGATGCAGATTTTAAAAGCAAAAGCTGCCTTTTTTAAACTTAAAAACTTATGAGACACAAGGGAGTATATCATAACCATGGTAAGATTATTCAATTACAACGCAAAGTCTGTCTTACTTAATGATGAGAAAACCTGGAGGACGACCAAGATCACAATCAAGAAGGTTCAACAGACCACCAGCAATGGTAACATGTTGGAAATGACCAGTTAAATTCCTGCTTAAGACGAGGTCAGAAAAAGAGGTTGGGCTGGATAAGTAATCAACAGGCTAATAGCATCAGGTTTGCGGTAAAATGGAAACCATGCAGTGTATTTCCTGTTACTTGCACTGATTCGTCAATGTCAACATGCGTTTCAAATAATTGCGTTCAACTAACCACACAACCCTTTTGGCATATCCGCATCATGCAAGCTGAACTTCCCAAAACGGTCAATTTACCACATAAACCAACTGGCTTTAACACATCAGGTCTGGACTTCAATTAACGGTAAAATGACCACACAAGCAAACTGGCTGAAACACATCAGGCCAACTGACCTCCAAAAACAGTGATATGACAAGATCAACCAACTAGCTTTCCTCATAAGGGCTGCTGGCCTTCAAAAAATGGTTAACTGTCCAAAAGACAAACAAATAGATTATCAATACAAACTACTCACGTTTTATGTTTTTGTTATCAGTACAGTAATATTGCAAATATTCTTTCAGCTGTGCATGTTACTACAAATGATGATTTACAATACAACTCACCATAATGATTTTTACATCTCTAAATAATAAAAACAATCCGTTTTTTAAATTTTTGTTTACATAACAGACTCAAAATGGAAGCATTTTTTACCTTCCATGTTTCTACCACAGTCTACGTATAGTCCTGTTTAAGCACATATAGCTGCAACTTTATTAACGCTTACATATTCACCAACAATCCCACATGAATGAAGACCATATTTGTAAAACCGTAACCGAGACACAATAATAGCATTTATAGACAATTGATTTACTAGCGTTCTTACATTCAATTTAAAGAAATGTTTACAAAAAATAAAATGGTCTCAACAGATAAAATAGAGATGTTATATTTGCAAAACATAAATATCTTTCAATCAGTTTAACAGGACAAGTATCTTTTGCTGTTCTAAATATCAAAACAGTATTTAATATTTTCTTAAAATATCCGTTTTGATTTTTTAACTTAAAATTCACAATGCGTATGTACACACACACTGTCATAAGTGTTATTTACAGACAAATATCCCTTATTTTAAAGAAAACCGACATATGGTAAGAAAATATCGTTAATGTCGCCCAAAGAATGCTCGCTTTCAGACACTTAAGTGTAATAAAAATGTATTTGAAATATCTGCTATTATAGACACTGGCTTAACTACTGACAAACTTCCAAATGCATCCAGAAGAAAAGAACTACAACCACCGATCAACACATGGTTTTGTTTCCATGGACATAATAGGTACCCAGTTCACTATTATTCACTAGTATTACAGCCAATACAAATAAGTTTCGATTTACTGCTATTTCATATTGGTCAACCTTTAAATCATGTTTGAAATTGACACTGATTTAAACATAGTTTATTCACGCCACTAATAGTCTTCATATATATATTTCATAAGTAATATCGAAACAAATTGTAAACAACTTTTACTCATGTTTTATACATGAAACATAATATGTTATATGCATAATACACTGATTTAAACATATTTTATTCACACCTACCATAGTCTTCATAGATGCTATGTTCCGTAATAAATATCGATTTTTTTCAATTTGTGTATATTTAACATTATATGTTATATGCAAAATGTACTCTGTTTACGATGGAAATAACAAATCGAACTACAAAAAAACATGACAGCAATCAAAATTTCGCATATTAACATAGAGAATAATAGGTTAGTGTTCATAATAGATCAGGTTTATCGTGCGAGGCTTAGAAAACACGTGCCGAGCATGATAAACCTGATCTATAATCAACACTAACCTATTCTTGTTATCCCATTTTTATTCAGTAAACCGTTTTTTTTTAAACAAAATTAGTTAAACTGGATCACTTCACTGGATTTATGACGTCATTTTGACCAAAAAATGACGTAATACCGTTCCGTGTATTATAGTAGAAATTTAATCAATGGCGCTTTAATCAAACGAATTCGCTGTAAAAGTGGGATTCACAGTACATAAACAATGATTTAAAGAATTCTGTATGCACCTGTTTGAAATCAACAAGAAACAAACAAACACACAAACAAAATATTCGAGCTATAAAATCCATAAACTTATACTTTTCAAAAGTGTAATTAGATCATAAGAATTAAAAAATATATACTTATGCATATGACGACATTTTGCAACAGCTGGATGTGGAAGACAAAAAGCAATCGTCTGAAAATGAATACAATAAGAACAACGTGTAACATAATACATTCAGTACAGAACAAAACGAAACTGATATCATGTTAACCATTTAAATGTGGAATACATTCAAACATACTAATGATTCAATACATAAACACCAAGAATTACTTCCAGGAAGTGTGATTTTGCACGAGTCTAAAAAATATTAGCACTTTAAATGAACATTCTTATTAAAAATCCCAATACAAAAAAAAAAAGATTGAACAATATATCCAATTAAACTAGCTTCTGTAGACTTAATTGAAACTTTTTATTAATTGATATTGAATAATTCATGTGTTTGAATCACATATACGGTACTCATACCATATTATATTGTTCATACAAAGTTCATTTTTTCCCAATAATTTAAAAATAACAACAACGCAAGGATTAATAAGGCATATACATGCCCAAACGGGAAAGTCGTGCATTCTTCGCGAAAAATCACTACCGTTCAGTCTATGCTTAATAAAATGCACAACCACAAAACCGTACTTTTCATAACGACGACAATTTCATATAATTATGAGTTTGAATAAAATTGTCAAAGCTTGAAAACGACATTACACATCGGTATAATGAACCTCAAGAAACTTATCACGAGATATATCAGCTTTATTTTAGTCAAGTGATCAATTGCCTGTACTTAACAGGTAAATACATAAAACGCAAAACTAAATATAGCCATTATTACAAGCTAGGCTTATTGCATTTGAAAGTACAATGCAATACATAGAGTATTTCAAAATGCGTGTTTTAATTACAAGTGCCCTCGTTGGCGTTAACTTTTCCATTTAGTATGTATTTTTTGTAAATGGAAATGTGGGGGTTGAGCGCCCTTAAGCCGCTTTGAAACCCACATTTCAATGCTTTCAATTGACCGTGCCATGGTTTCTTGTTTTATCCATGTGTGTCTGTGATTATCAATTTTTTTTGGTACTGTGTTTAATTATACAGCAACTGGTCACTTGTTTTTAATAACCGACTCAATAGTGATGATAAAATAACTCCTACTTATTCAATTTGAGGTCGACTTTTTAAGTATTTATAATCAAACTTGAGGGAAACATCTTAACGGGCATATATACAATTAAATAATATACTTCACTTATAACCAAAGATGTTTGTTAAACATGTAAGCATCAGACTTGCAGCAACGTCGTTCTAATACTGTTAACCTTTGATCTCTTGATTTGAAAATCATTAGGGGTCAGCCTTTGTTAAAAATGATCAGCATTCATAGGAATACTCTTTATGTTTGAAATACATATTGATGATCCACGCCCATGAGACTTTGATTTTTGACATTTTAACCTCAAAACCAATAGCAATCTTTCTGGTCCCCCGAGTAAGAGGCATAGCTTAACCGACAGACAGTTAAATCCGTATGTTAAGTTTGTTTTTTTGGTTTCAACGGTTTACGTTTGCTGTAATATATGCCTATGCTATCTGTGGGTAGGTGGTGTACATGATTTCACTTTGACCCATATGTAACAAGGGCTGTTTGTAAAACATGCACGCCCCCTATATAGGCTATAAGTTGTAGTAGCAGCCATTGTGTGCATACGTTTTTTGTCACTGTGAACAACGGTGGTGGTGGTGGTGGTGGTGGTGGTGGTGGT
>VMBQ01005130.1:24552-40575 GCA_007657795.1 Dreissena rostriformis | reverse complement strand
AAAATTATTTAATGAGCATTTTGTAAAAAAGTCACATTTCAAGATGGAAACACTCCAGTCAGCCATTAACGCTATGAGAAAAGACTGTTACTTGGCGTCAGTAGATTTATCGGATGCATATTATTCTATTCGAGTAAAACAGGAAGACAGAAAATATTTTCGATTTATTTTCAAGGGTATAAAATACCAGTTTTGTGCTTTAGTTATGGGTTATTCATGTAGCCCTATGATCTGGACAAAATTGATGAAACCAGTTTTTGCATATCTACGTTCCATGGGACATATAAGTATTTATTTCATTGACGATTCATGTTTAATAGGGGACACATATGAATCATGCAACAAAAATGTGACAGACACAATTCAGTTATTGGATAATTTAGGACTCAATGTGAACGTGCAGAAATCATCACTCATTCCAAACAAACAATTAACATTCTTAGGATTTATTTTGTGTTCGGAATCGTTGACAGTTAGATTAACAGAAGGGAAAAAACAAGATATTTTTCACATATGTTCAGAGTTTTTAAAAATTAAAAGAACTACAATTCGCACGTTCGCAAAATTAATAAGTAAACTAACTGCCGCAGCACCGGGTGTACAACACGCTTCACTCTACATTAAACCCTTAGAAAAAATAAAGGAAAAACAGTTGTCAATACATTGTGGCAATTTTGATTCATTTATGAATATTCCAAGATCAATAGATACAACATTACAATGGTGGATTGATAATATATTTTCGTGTTTCAAATGTGTATCACAACCAAAGCCAAGTCTGACGATTTTTACAGACGCCTCTCTTACAATGTATGGGGCATATGATCAAACGAATAGCGTTAGCACTAGTGGGTTTTGGTCAACCACAGAACAAAAACTGCATATAAATATACTAGAACTAAAGGCGTGTGAAAATGGTTTGACGTCACTTTGCAAAAACATTAAAAATGAACACATCCGTATCTATACTGATAACAGTACTAGTTGCTCATACTTAAACAAATACGGGGGAAAAATTGCGACATTAGACTCAATTGCAAGAAGAATTTGGTTTTGGTGTATAAACAGAAATATCTATCTATCTGATGCACATATTCCTGGAAAGTTAAATGAACAAGCGGACAAGTTAAGCAGACATGGGAATGATGACCTTGAGTGGTCTCTTGATAAAAATATCTTTTACAAAATTTTAAAAATCCATCCGGAAATACAAATCGATTTATTTGCAACCAAATTGAATACCAAAATGACGAATTATGTCTCCAGATTTCCTGAAACGAATGCAATGGCTATTGATGCATTTTCTCTGACATGGGATCAGTGTACTTATTATATATTTCCTCCTTCCAGTTTACTGACTCGCATTCTACAGAAAGTGGAACAAGACAAAACTCACGCAATAATAATTGCTCCCATATGGCCCACACACACATGGTGGCCAATTTTGACAAACCTCATACAAGGACCGTGTTACATACTTCCGGAAACACAAAGAATTCTGAAACTGGAACACAAACCGGACAAACAACACCCTCTACAAAGGATGAGATTGGGTGTTTTCAATATATCCGGAAGGCTTTACAATTGCAAGGCATTCCGGAACAAGCAGGTGACATCATTATCGAATCATGGAGAAGAAGCACAAGAAAACAGTATAACACATATATTAAGCAATGGCTGGATTACTGTAAAAGGGAGACAAATCCCTTTTCACCATCTGTAAAGAAAATACTGGATTTTCTATTGATGTTACATAACAAAGGCCTGAGCTATTCAGCCTTGGGAACGGCACGAGCAGCAGTCGGCTGCTTTGTGAAAATAACGGGAAAAGTGGACTTCAGTCACAATGAACTTATTTCACGCTTCATGAAAGGTGTATTTCAAATAAAACCGGCATTACCTCGCTACTCCAGCATCTGGGATGTTAAACCAGTTTTACAATATCTTGAATTAATGGATACCTCCACTCTGTTATCCTTATCATGCAAACTATGTATGCTTTTCCTACTTGTTACGGCACAAAGATGTCAAACGCTACATGTAATAAAATTAACGGATATTTTTTTCTCTGCAGAAAATGTGATTATAAATATTTCTAGTTTACTTAAACAAACTAAACCTGGTACACATTTAAAACCTATTACTTTGCTTCCATATATAACAAATGAAAAGTTATGTATTGTTCAAGTTTTAAAAGAATATATTAAACGTACGGAACATCTTCGACGGAACAATAAACTGTTAATCTCTACGGTGAAACCACATGGAGATGTGTCTCAACAGACTGTAGGAAGGTGGATAAAATTGACAATGATGAAGGCTGGCATTGCGGAAAATTTCAAACCGCATAGCACACGCTCAGCGGCTTCGTCACATGCTTTCTGTAAAGGTGTACCATTAATGCAGATCATTGAAACAGCAGGATGGAGCAATGCATTGACTTTTGCAAAATATTATAATAAACCAATTACGGAAAATCAAGGTTGTAATTTAGTACAACATGCATGTAATATGACATAATGTGTATTAAACTTGCAAGATAATTCTTTGAAAATAAAATAAAAAATGAACATTTTATAAATGTCCATTCTTTACTGAACATTCCGCAACAATCGGCTCTAAATAATCTGTGGGGCCCTTAAGGGAGTTTATGCGTTGGATGAAATTATATGATTAAGCGAGACTTACCTTCGTAGAAGTAAGGCGAAGGTTGATCATGATTTCATCCGACGCAAAACTCCCTAAGGGCTCACACACCCACCCACTACCTCCCTTAAATGATTGTTCCGGAATGTTTTCAACGTACAATAATTTCTCTAAAATATGAATTACCTGGCCGCTGCGAGCTGCGTCCTTAATCTGTGTGAGCCCTTAGGGAGTTTTGCGTCGGATGAAATCATGATCAACCTTCGCCTTACTTCTACGAAGGTAAGTCTCGCTTAATCATATAATTAAACTGTATCGGGCGCAATAACCATTCGGCTACCTTCAATATCATGGTATAACTCCCAGGTTAAATGTTTAATAAGACCACTGTATAATTGCCTGACCGATCTATAAGTTAGCAGTGCATAAAGTGCATTTAACATAAATTGGCACAACTGTTCAGCTGTATTAAACTGCGCTTCGCACGAAAAATCCGTAAGCTATTTTAAACGTCTAAGTAAAACATTGAGGTTGAAGTTCAATATACTTTATTGCTTAAATATGGCTTAATCGACCATGTTATAAACGTCCTAATATGCATACATTTTCATCTTATTAAGACGGTGTGTCACGCGCAAGATACACGAGGGTTCCTTCAAGGTAATGGTAAAATTTTGAGATAAATGTCCAAAATATAATGGATTATCGGCTGTATAACCTGACCGTGAAGTGAATGATTTTAAAATTACCTGACTATATGAATGGGCTGATCGCGCACAACAATTCCTATGACTAACTTTAAGGGTAAGGTGATACATGGAGGTCAAGGTTCAGCAGAATTTTTAAGAATGTATGAATGGCATGAAAACATATTTACAAATGAGAAGAATTTTGGACATATTTTACCACATCGCCATCTTAAAATTCATTCTAAGAGATCAAACGGCAAAATGTTTCATTGCTCGTGGAGGATCAGCATCTGTGTTACAGCGGTATGTGTAGGTATTGGTCGCTGTAAGTGATAGCTCTAGTTATTTTGAGTTTACACTCCATATTTATTCTTTTGAAGCATTTCATCAATCTATAATTTCTTAATGTGGTTTGTGATAAATTGTAAACTTTTCATAACCATAACGTTCAATCCACATATTATTGGCGCATTGCCGAGTCACTACCCAAACCGCCAATACTTCCTATCCCCATTGTGAATCAAATGAAAAAAATGACTTAACAATAATCACACATTATCAATATGACATAAACAAAATAATCGCTTTGACAAAACAATAAAAACAACTGAATACAATATATACGAACAAGGTAGGTATCTTTTGACGCAGGAAAATCATCAAAATTATCATTTTTAGCCAATACATTGCTTAAATAGGGGTAGATTTTCATTAACTATGTAAGATTGTGTGAAAGGGTTGCCTCGTGACGAAACAAGACCACGAACGGCGTGTGAAAGGGTTGCATCGTGACAAAAAAGACCACGAACGGCTGCTTGCCAACCAAACTACAAGACAACTCGTATGCATGTTGGGTCTTACCAAACATTCTGTTGGATTTAAACAAGAGTAGAACTATGAAAAACAACTACCAAACTTTGAAATCGTTGTTAATCGGAAATTGTTAATCTTAAATTTCGGATCCAGCTCCAGGTTAACCATACGATGGCAAGGTGAAGGTCGCAGAGGTTATAAGTTTTGGAGCGATTCTGTATTCTTCATATTTTGGCGAAATATTGTATAATGTAAACACATTCGTGTCCACATTTATTTTATTTTTTCAAAAAAAAAAAATGAAAGTAATTGCTTATTTAGTTTTATCCAACTTTTAAAGCGAATTCGGTTGATTTAAAGCCCCGTTGATTAAATTTCTGCTATAAACCACGGCACGAAATGACGTCATTTTTTCAGACAAAATGACGTCACGTCATAAATCCAGCGAAATTATCCAGTTAAACTAATTTTGTTTAAATAAAAAGGTTTACTGAATAAAAAGTGGGATAAATAGAATAATAGGTAAGTGTTGATTATAGATCAGGTTTATCATGCTCTGCACGAAAACGAAAAAGCACTCGCCAAGGCTCGTGCTTTTTGTTTTCTAAGCCTCGCTTGATAAACCTGATCTATAATCAACACTCACCTATTATTCTCTAAATTTAAGTCAGTTCCTAAATTATTTACATTTTTTGCAATGTTGACATATTGAAATAAAACATATGGTAATTTTTAACTGTTTATTCACATTGTTTGCATAATAACAATGACCTTTCACTTTGCGCCCTTTTTCACATTATGTGATGAGAACGACCGTCACATGATTCGTCCTGCGAGTACAATTGTGACATTTAATACAGTCATTTTCAAATTTTCCTTTACTTGTGAATTGTTTATAATTGTTAGATGGTTTTATTTCAGTATACATTAGGCTTTAAGCCCAGGAGTACCGGTACGTGCTAAATTAAGGTAATTATATAATATGCACATTGTAGAGTCGTATCTTATTCAAAATAAACTTGAATGTTCTAACAATGTTTATACATACAGCTTTAAATGCTATGACTAAAAAAAGACAATAATATAATTATTCAGACAAACTATTGATAATATAATTCAGTTCTCAATTTAGCTGCTTTAACAATATAAGTTGCAAGATTTTTAATTGTTTTAGCGTTGTCAGTTTGTAAAAGTTCGATAAATTGTATCATACTTGTGTGATTCCAATAATATCTTTGTATATCTTGTTTTATTGTACACACTAGACACAAAACATCAGGACTGTTCATACAAGTCTGCAGTTCATGCACTGGAGTGTTGTATCAGACAAAGTGTTTCTCTTTTTCCTGACGAATTGTGTAGAAATACCTGGTCCATCAAAATCAAGCACTGTCTTTAATGTGTAAGACTTCTTAAACATGTTTTTTCACCTTTGGAAGGCATCCAAGTTTTGTATGTGACGTACTCTTCTTTCTTTGGAAATGTTCAAGATTTTTTTTTTAGTCATTTAATCATTTCAATCAAGAAAATGTTGATTAATAAATGAAAATGGTCATCCTAATCTTTATTTTCAACAAGAGAGTTCCTTGTGTATTGAAACATATATTCGGCATAATATAGATTTCCACAACCAACAATTCTTAGGATTGTTCAGCGAGTTAACAAAAGTAATGATACAGTGAATCTAGAATATTGGAAAGATACCTGTTGTTAAAACACGTGACCAAGAACGGTTGTGGACACATAAGACCAGGAGCTGTTGTGGACATATGAGACCAGGAGCTATTGTGGACACATGAACCATGAACTGTTCTGGACACGTGAACCATGAACTGTTGCGGACACATGAGACCAGGAACTGTTATGGACACATGAGACCAATATCTGAAGTGGACACATTGGAAATAGAACTGCTTTGGACATAAGGCTGCATGACCTCACCAGTTGTGAGGTCTTGGGGCCAAGAAATGTTGTAGACACATGGGACCAATAACTTTTGTTGACACATGGGACAAGGAACTGGTGTGCATACATGGGATAAAGAAAACACACCAGTTGAAACATGATACCAGGAACTTGTGTGGACACGTAAGACCAAAAAATGTGGTGGACACATGATTACAAAAACTGTGGTTGACAAATAGGAACATGGAAACATGAGACTCAAAACGGTTATGTTCACATTTTACCAAAAAGGGACTGTTTTGGACACATGGGAACAAGAACTGTTGTGGAAACATAAGATCAGTAACTCTTGTGCATACATGGGATTGAAACAACTGATGTTAACACGTGAAACAATAGACAAGTATAGTTTAAACCTATTTACTTAGCTCGAGCGCATTAAAAGAACTTACTACTTGTTTGAAACGCTCTCGAGTCCGTTTCCTGGGCCTATTACTAATACTTGGTGTCTTTGGAGTAGATATAAAGAACGCTCCCGGTCGCTAGGCGGACACCATATCCATTACACCACTGCGGAGTGTTGTTGATACATGGAATCAAGAGCTGGTGTTGAAATACGGGACAATTGGGATCAGGAACTGTTCTTGACACATGGGATCTGGAACTGTGCTGGACACGTAAACAACAACTGTTGGGGACATAATTGATCAGGAACAGCTGTTGATACATGGGATCAGGAACATTTGGGTACACAATGGACTAACAACTGTTGTGGATATATTTGACCAAGATGGAACTGTTGTTGACACATCGGGCCCAATTTCGTAGTGGACACATGGGACCAAGAACTGTGAGACAGTTCACCGAGAAGGAACTGTTTACACATTGGACGATACACTTGAGTAGACAAATTGGAGAAATAACTAGTGTGGACACATTTGACCGAGAACTATTGTTCATGGGACTAGGAAATGATGCGGACACATAGAACCAGAGACTGTTGTGAACAGGTTTGAATAAGAAAGAATTGTGGTGGATACACGGGACCAAGAACTAGTGTGTACACGTGGATCCAAACACTTGTTTAGACACATGGGACTGGATACGTAAGTGGACAGATGGGATTAGAAACTGTTGTAGACGTATGGCACATGGAAGGGTTTTGGACATATTTGATCAAGAACTGTTGTGGACGCATAGGACAAAGAAATGGTGTTTACAAAAACTAGGAACTGTTGTGGACAAATGCTATGAGTAACTGTCGTAAACGCATGGAACCAGAAATTGTTGTGGACACATGGCACATGGAACTGTTTTTGACACATGGGGTCAACAACTATGACACGGCTAAGTCGGTTTTATTTCCAATCAGAAAAAGAAGTTTTAGTCCCAAACCTTGACAATAATATCAGAAAGCATGCATTGTGTACTGTAAAATACAACTAAGTTATAAAGAAAAAAAGAATTTTTCAAAAAGTAAAAACATCTTTTACCATATTTTACTCATAAGATTAATGGACGTTTTACTTAAAACTTACTCTATAAACCATACAATGATTTGTTTAACTCTTATGGTAAGTTATTGTCCACTAAAAATAATAACATAGGTTCCACAAATCAAACTTAGTATATATAATGTACAAAAATAACGACACATTATGCTTCAACGAGAACAATTAACAAAGCTGCCAGTCAATACACAATATATAGAAGAAAATATTAAAATGGACAAACATATTTGAATTTATTGTCCTTGGACATGTTGAATCTTCACCAATTATTGATAAAATATGGGTATATCGTAATGAACATGTCAATGCATGATCTTAAGGTACCGCACCCGTAATGGGCACCTTCTCAAATATAATCTAATGTATTATTTTCTAAATCAGCATCATTTCACTGAACTACATGCAAATTATAAGGTTGGCCTTCCATGATTTAAAAAAAAATATACTGATTTTTTCAAAACCACCCCCACGCTCGGCTTTTGTCCAGTTTATTTGCACCCCTGGGGTATATGAAAGTTCCATAATTCATCCAGATTTCCAAATATGGGCATGAAGTCGGTGTGTACTGAGGCAGTAAAGATGTTTAAATTTTAAACAAGACGAAATAAGTATTCTTTTACAGACATTTACTTTTTATAACTTGTTATCTATGGAAGAGCGCCATGAACTGTAATTGGTTTCAGCCAAGTCGAAATTAGGTTGGTTAAAAACAAAGTGTCATTAAATTCAAAATAGCTTCATTTAAGTAAAATTGTGTACTAAGTTTTTATAGATACACTATATACAACAAAAATACAAAGAAATAGACAGATTTACCGTTAAACTTTTGAAATAAAAATGCAACATGCATGATTCGTATTTTCAGCAGTAAATCACTCAATTTAGCCATAACGTTGTTTTAAATTTAAAAATTGAAGAATGTGCAAATAAATTGGAACATATTTAACAATAAACATAGCTTATATGCTATATTAAATCAAATTACATTAGAAAAGAAAAAAAGTATGCGGTGTCGGCAGGATTCGAACCTGCGCGGGAGTATCCCAAAAGATTTCTAGTCAAAAGCCTTAACCACTCGGCGACAACAACACATTCGCTTCTGCCAAAATTAGATATCCATAAGTAAACAGGTAAAAAAAGGCTCTACGATCTTAGAAAATAAACGCGGGAAATTATTACGGATGCGCTACATTAATCAAAGTACTGGTGGGGCGATTTTGCTCAAATTTTGTGGTCGTTAAAACACTATACACCGTGATGCCAACCAATCACCTTTGTTGAATAAAACAGATGGAATTAAGGAAGGGTGACATACTGTCAACATAATATATGATTTAGCTATTGGAGTTAAAAGTAAATGCTGGTTTTTAAAACAAGTGATTGTCGTACGTTCCAATTCATAACTGCGAAACGTTGACAGTACAGATTGTCCATAAAATAAATCCCTTTAATTCTCATGAAAATGAATACAATGAAGTTCGAATTCCAATAAAATCAGACAAGACCAATATTGTTTGGACAACCCCTGAAATGCAAATACTCACCTAGACAACAGATGAAGTCTATAAAGCATTTTTATCCCCACTCTTTCAAAGCGTGGGGATATTGTATTGATCTCCGCTGTCTGTACGTCCGTCCGTCCTGGCCACTATCTCCTCATACACTTTTAGCACTAGAACCTTGAAACTTACACACATGGTAGCTATGAGCAACAGTGCGACGGTGCACTATTTGGAATTTTGATCTGACCACTGGGTCAAAAGCTATGGGGCCGGGCAGTTTTATGGCTAAAGTAAAACCTGGCCACTATCTCCTCTTACACTATTTGCACTAGAACCTTGAAACTTACACACATGGTAGCTATGAGCATTATTATATTATTTGCGACAGTGCACTATTTGGAATTTGGTCCACGGGTACTACTTCCCCTTCCCCAATCCCCAAATTTTTTTTCGTACCCAAAATTGTTCGTACCCAATTTTTTTTCGTACCCGTTATTTTTTGTACCAAATTTTTGTTCGTACCCAATTTTTAATCGTACCCAATTTTTGGTTCGTACCACTTTTTTTCGTAACCACATTTTTGTCGTACCGACTTTTTTTCGTACAATTTTTTGTTCGTACCCAATTTATTTTCCGTACCCAAATTTTTTTCCGACCCAAATTTTTGGCTACCCAAATTATTTTTCGTACCCAATTTTTTTTTACCCATTTTGTTTAGCATAAGTTCTTCATTTATTCACCAATTTACTTCAAATTAATACTGAACATCTCTTATGACAACACGGTCTATGTCGACCATATATATCCACATTACCCACCCCGGGGCCCCACCAACTTTGCCTTTTAATATAACATCTATGCGGCGTGGGGATACGCGTCGGCATCTATCGCGCCATTTCTAGTTATAGTTTGGTTCTTGTAAACCAACATATGAAACACTGGGATTGTACATATAATTTGATGAGTGTAATGGTATCTGCTTGGAAGATCAAGCCGGCATAAAAATAGTTAAAAATACAATGGCTTGAATGAGATATTAAGCTATCAACTATGCCCATTTCTGAAGTTCTAAAAATATGTCCTTTAAATCAGAATTTCAGCTATTCACAGCTAGATAGTTCACTTTAATATACAGGGGTTTTCCTGGCCACTTTGGGAAAAGGAGTTTGGTCAAATAGAGAATTTTTTATCGACTAAGTGAACCGAATTGGGATTTTTTTATCAACAAATATTGGCACATTAAACCTTTATTTTGAATTAACAGCATTTGTCTTAACTTGAATTAACAGTCTGTTTACACAAAAGCATTATTATGTTTTACAAATTTTTTATTTTTTTATAATTAATGAAAATAACTATTAACTCGCCTGTTTATTTATCCATTTACGTTAAAATAATGCATTGCAGTTTAATATCTAAGATAAGTTTTGCGAAATGATCACAATATTTTATCTAAGTTAATTTGAATGGGATATAACAATGTCAAGTCCACAACGCTTATCCGAATGTTACTATATTCATGGCTGCTGTGAAAGTGACAACCACAACATGTATTTCGTGTGTTAGGCAAACGTTCAAAACTGGCATGAAAAGCACGGGCGAATTGTCATATAAAAAACCGATATTTCGTCGCTGTATACACCTTCCATGAGGACTGCGTGTAACTCGGGTGCTAATGCCACAGTGAAAAGACGTTGCCATGGATGGAACGCGCGCTGTAAGCTGTTTGTGCGCATTTATACACATACTATGCGATCGGAGCTATTTTGTTTGCGAATGCAGAATCTGGGTGCGTACTTTGGTTAATTTCAGCAACGGACTTTATTCTTCGGTTTTTATGTTTATTATGTTATCTATGGGGCGAATTGCAGAAGGCAATCGCCCCAAAAATAAAACCATGTGCAAGAATAAAATCTAGATTTAACAAAGTATAATTAAAAAGGTATGGTACGTATTTTAAAACAATGAAATAGTAATAAATCGCATTTGTTTATTTGTCAAACAAAATGAATCTGTCAAAAAACGAGGCATAATTAATATATAGTACTCACGATAATATATATGACTTCTATAACTCCCTTACAGGGACTTGTTCACAGTTTATCAAAATGAGAATGTGTCAACTTTTTGTCACAGATTCAAGAAATAAATGAACAATATACATCAGTGTGCGAAATAACGCTAATGCCGCAGACTTATACTGAAAAAAACACTTTCGTTTACGAAAAATCATCGTTAGAAATTGATTAAATTATAAAGCGTCTCAGACGCGAAACGATTTAAAAATTTCGATTCCTTGTGTTATCGTTATATTTTGTAACAACACGCGGATGGTAATACAAAGTATAAAATAAATGGCAACCCATGTTAAGACGGATGGTCAGGTCCGCACATTATGTAGTCGTAAAGACTCAACGACGACCCGAACATAAACTCTGAATTACACACACACACGTGAAGACGGATGGCTGAGTAGTTTCGGCGCTTGGCTTTTACTCCATATGTCAGAGGTTCGAGCCCTGGTGTGGTTAACTTTTTTTTCTTGTTTTTATTTTTATTGGAGCTCTTAAGTTCTTATATTTATCAATTTCAAGCATTTTATGACAAACTTCAAAACATGCTAAAATCTGTGAACAAGTCCCTTTTCACTAACATAATTCTTTCAGTACAGCAGGTCATTTTGAAGAAAAATCATAACTGTAATTTATGACTCTAATATACTTTCTTCTTGCCTTTCACATACATTTTCATTTAAAGTATCCATTCGCTGCCACATAAATAAAACACAAATTATTGCTGTTGTAATGAGTTTGTAACCGACGCAATTAGACAAAACACTGTAAACGTCTCTGAATCATTTTGGGTAGCTTTTAGAAAGGAAAAGAGGTAACAACAAGGCTGTGTCTGTCTGGTTTTATGTGGAGAGCTTCTACGCTTTTTGCGCCCATGGAACAATGAAGTATTGAGATCATTGGTTCTACTTGCGTCTTTTCTTTCCACCTGGCTAAGACAGGGTCGATGCACTCAACACGATTCTCTTGATTCTTTGATCTGCCGCGACCAGGGCATGGCTAAATGGTGCTAAGGCAAAATAACTCAATTTTATTTTTCATGAACTCTTGCTGATTTTGTTTTGGTTTCGGAGGGTTAGTTGGAAAATAATTCCAAAGCCATTAATACTATTCAATCATCGAAAAATATTCGAAAAGTAAACGAAATGATTGTTTTTTTGGTG
The DNA here is from genome assembly GCA_007657795.1 of Dreissena rostriformis. NCBI lineage: Eukaryota > Metazoa > Mollusca > Bivalvia > Myida > Dreissenidae > Dreissena > Dreissena rostriformis. Next base: position 28,274 of record VMBQ01005130.1, on the reverse strand, counting down.
ACTTCGACTCGCGTTGTTTAGAAAAATATTTCTCTCATAGATTTTGCAAATCAACATATCCCGTTCATACGCTCACATAACATCCTCAAAAGAGATACTTATTTACGGTTGTGTTGAACAATTAATCACTGCAATGACAATTTTCGGACTATTAGCGATAACATTCGTTAGTTTTGACAAAATCAAGGACATTTGAGGACCGCTTTGCAGTATTAAATTCAAGTATTTTCAAAGGAATCAGCATACAATTAAAGGACTTTTACCACGCAAGAACCCTGTACTAAAGACATGATGGGTAAAGGATACGCATCTAGATCGACCTCCTGCCTGAGAACCCCAGTGAGTACAAACTCAGGGGAGACCACTCTAATGCCTGCCTTCAGTGCAGCATCACACACAGAGTTGTCTTCAGGGCAGGACACCACCACGGTGAGTGGTTGGTGCGTCTTTGGTATTGAGGAGAGTACCTGCAGTTATACGAGTAACTCTTTTGCATGCTTAATTGAGTTACATAATAGACATACTACTTGTATTTAATTATATTTCTGCTAAGTTAAACCTGTTCAGACAAGGAAAAGAAAATTTATCTAAGTTGAAGTAGTAAAATCAGGGAGAATAGCAGTTACAATATAATGTGTAAAGAAACTTATTTGGACAATCATTCTTTTTTTGACAACCATGATTTTCATACAAAATCCTAAATAAACAAAAAGAAGTCATGAACTTTAAAATAAGACTATCCCCTGTACACATCAGTCCAGACATTCCCCTCGGTCAAGGAGTTTAATAAGTCAATGTAAAACCATCTAGAAATGATTAACAGTTGATGTTTGGGTTTTAATTCATTGCCTTATCATTAACAAGCATAACGATGATCATTGGAAACATTGCATTTTCGAAAGAATGCCATGTTTACTCCAGACTGGTGTAAGGATTATTAAATTCAAACAACTTATAATTGTTCTTTTATGGTGTATTAGTAGTGTTACAAAATGTGTAATCAGTCATTTAGAAACTATTAATATAATTAACTCATGTGCATAAAAACATACCTTAGCAACCAATCAGAAGTGCTGGGCCGATAAGAAACTGTGTACATGAGATAGATTATCTAGGGAAGCTAAGTTTATCCAGTAATTTGGCCAAATATTGCCGATTAACATACACTTTTTGAGAAACTGTGTACATGAGATAGATTATCTAGGGAAGCTAAGTTTATCCAGAAATTTGGCCAAATATTGCCGATTTACATACACTTTTTTCGTTGTTATGTCGAAAAATACGCAGAGTGACACATTGAACATGCAGTTTTAAAAAACATATCTTTTCTCTTAAAAAATCGTTGGTGTGTTCAAGAGGACGTGAAGAACATGCTTAAATTATATTAATGCTTCAGATACCTTTGCTCCAGCACATCTAAGGATTTCTGAAATGAAAAGAAACAGTTAAGTGGTCTTAAACGCAGAAAACGTTGCTAAGAATCTTGAACTTTAAAATAAAATCTTACATATATATTATCATATATTTGTTTTCAAGATGTGACCTAAACTTCTGATCTTAAAACACAGTTGTTACACTTGGAATGGCATCTTCACCAGCAAAGTATGTGTGGAAAATGATATTAAAACTACCTGTCAAATGTTGCAGATACAGTCAGGACAAAGATTCGACGTGTGAGGACACTTAAGTGCACTGCTTAATGCCTTATTGATTGAAAACAAAAGAAGCAAACAAGTAAAATATATTTATATAAATATTTTTATCTCATTCACCGTTCATCAGGTCTGGTGGTGGTTTGACCGACTTGGTGACATAGACTGAATACCCGTCCAGTAGGGGCTTACTGCGTGCCTTGTCCAGGGACAGATGAAGGGTGAACTTGTACTTCTTCTCCGAGGCCTCGTCACGAATCAGGAACGGGGTCCAATCTGAACATGCAGGGAAAAAATAGCGTATTAGTTTTCCATAAAATAGAGGTTTGTACCCAACGGTACCAATACCAATAATAGCTATGCTAAAGTTACTCAGGAATGTGTGGATCATTAGGCAAGAAAAGTGTCCTACAACCGCTTAATCATACGCAATTTTTACAAACAAATACCTTAAATCACCGAAATCAATACATATTCACGGTGTCAATGAACACTTACATGTAATCACTTTTATTGAAAGTTTCTACTTATTATCAATAAAAATCGTTACTTTTGACTGTTAGGACTGTTTTGCAGTTAAAAAAAAGGACTTTTAAGAATTTAACCATAACATTCAAGTAAATGTCATTGAATGTGCATACCCTATTTATGGTGGTGATAGATTTTTCAAGTTTGATTTGAATCAGTTGAACAATGTGAATGTCATTTGCTCAGCGCTATAGATAACTTTTGGTGTATATTTGGTAACCACCCCCTTTTTTTGACAACAATAGGGTTTTTGTAAATTCAATAGAGTTTTAGCAAACATTTTCACCCCCTACTTCTGAGCTTCATTGGGTTTTTCACCCCCGTTTTTTTTTACTCCGTTGGGTAATTTAGGGAATGACATATATAATATAATACAAATCTACTAAGGATACTTTCATATTTATTCAAATGGAATTCAAAAAGGTACCTGTACATAACAGCAAACAATTACTGAATTTCTGATCAAAGTCTGGTCCTTAAATTTCAGTTTTTAAATAGGGTGAAAAAAGTTATTAACATTTATACCTCAGAATGATTTCTGCTCTACTTCTGTTGCACAGACTGGGTGCAGTATGCACATTTCAACTTTTTTTCTGTCCCCTCAATGTCAACAATTTCTAACCAGAGATATGACTTTTTTCACTTTTGACAGGTTTTTTTCAATCACGGACTTTCTGTCATGTTTTTGGATGTCAACTCGCTACTTTCAACTGCTTCATACACTGTTTCTAACAAATTGATAACACGAATGATTCGGCACATATTCGCACGTGCCTAGTTGGTTGGAAAAATTTTGCGATCGACATATATTTAGCGCATTAATCGCGGACGTCTTTCGACCTCGCTTAGACATTTTTATTACGCACCGTTATAGAAACTGAAAGTACAGACGCTTTACAAATACATGCACGTCGTAAATATTTTGGTCAGACGCTCAATTTGCTTTGAAAATTAGTCCGCATAGCGTTTGAATAACTCCGACTGTTTTGCTCCTCTGTTTGTGTAACGACTCTATTTTTGCGTCCACGATTGGTCATTTTGATTATTTCAGAAAATGAAAGTAGAAATCGGACGGGTCTACGAATAATTACAATAAAACCCCAAAGATTGATAACCGCTGGAAAGACTGCCTTCTTTTCTTCACAAGACGGCATATAACTATCCGGTACATTTTTGTACGGAAAATAACCAGTCTAAAAATACGCCCGTTGTTCGTAAGAATTACGTTTCGTGACGCAAGCTTTTTTTTACGGGAATTACGTTATAAAATTTGTATTTGCGTTTGTGTACGCTTTATTTTGCATTTAATTACGTTTTTGGTTATTTTAATTGCGCAATAACGCAAATACGCTCGTTATCTATAGCGCTGCATTCGCTTCAGAAACTTATATTTTGCATGGAAGAAAACGTTCGAAGGCATACACATCAATAACAGAATAATTTGCTTGAATATCTACACTTCATGGGTGATGACATATTAATTGTTTCAATTCAATAGCTTGTGAACTTGAGACCCCCCCCCCCAAAAAAAAAAAAAAAAAA
>VMBQ01005130.1:10412-22449 GCA_007657795.1 Dreissena rostriformis | reverse complement strand
ACCTAGTGACCTAGTTTTTGACCCAGCATGACCCAGTTTCGAACTCGATCGAGGTATCATTGGGACAAATCTTCTGACCAAGTTTCATGAAGATCGGACAAGAAATGTGGCCTATAGAGTGTTTACAGGGTTTGTCTTTTTGTTTGACCTAGTGACCCAGTTTCGAACTCGATCGAGGTATCATTGGGACAAATCTTGTAACCAAGTTTCATGAAGATCGCACAAGAAATGTTGCCTCTAGAGTGTTTACAAGGTTTCTCTTTAGCCAAATAAGGAAAACTGCCCCGCCCACTGACGGCCATGTCTTTCAACGGGCCGGAACCACTTTTAAACTAAAACAACATATCATTAAGATAAACATTTTGACAAAGTAACATGAAGAATGGGCATGAAATGTGACTTCTACAGTGTAAACAAGGATTTTTTTTTACCTAGTGACCTAGTTTTTGACCCAGCATGACCCATTTTCGAACACGATCGAGGTATCATTAGAACAAATCTTCTGATTAAGTTTCATGAATATCGGACAAGAAATGTGGCCTATAGAGTGTTTACAAGGTTTTTCTTTTTTTTTTACCTAGTGACCCGATTTCGAATTCGATCGAGATATCATTGGGATAAATCTTCTGACCAAGTTTCATGAAGATCTGACAAGAAATGAGGCCTCTAGAATGTTAACAAGTTTTCGCTAAAGCCAAATAAGGAAAAATACCCCCACTAGCGGCCATGTTTTTCTACGGACCGGAACCACTTTTGAACTCAACCAACATATCATCAAGACAAACATTTTGACAAAGTTACATGAAGATTGGGCATGAAATGTGACTTCTACAGTGTTTACAAGTTTTTTTTTTACCTAGTGACCTAGTTTCTTACCCAGCATGACCTAGTTTCGAACACGATCGAGGTATCATTGGGACAAATCTTCTGATTAAGTTTCATGAAGATCAGACAAGAAATGTGGCCTATAGAGTGCTTAAAAGGTTTGTCTTTTTTTGACCTAGTGACCCAGTTTCGAATTCGATCGAGGCATCATCTGGACAATCTTCTGACCAAGTTTAATGAAGATCGGACAAGAAATGTGGCCTCTAGAGTGTTTAAAACCAAATGTGGACAACGGACGGACGGACGACGGACAAAGACCGATCACAAAAGCTCACCTGAGCAATCAGGTGAGCTAAAAAAATCGCTTTAAGGGAATATATATATATATAACATTCTTTAACTGACCAATTTGCTAACAAACCAACAGCGTGACGCCAGTATGCCCCTAAAAACTTTGTTTGCGCGAATATACCAACCTTGTAGTTAACACTGAATGCTAACCTGAATGATTACTAAAGCCACTTAACATCTCACTGTTTTATACTTGTACGATGGAGCAGTAAAACAATTTTCAACTATGAGTTTCTAGTTTAGTTTATTAAACAATACATCCAGAAGATCAATGGCCAAAGTGGACAAATTAAGCATAAAGTGTTGACAAAGTAAATAGTTTATGAATATACAAAGTAATAGTATGTTTCATTGCAACAATACATACATGTTCTTTTGAATATAGCTTTTATATAAATAACTATCGATAATATATATGTAATTAAATTTGTGTAATTACGTCAAATTGTACTTGAGCTAATTAATTACAGAAACATGTCAAATATACTGTATTACACATATATTAGGTCTACATATACAATTTTCAATAGTAATACTACTTTGTACTAACTCGAAGAAACAAAATACGTTAAATGAGGCACATACTGATACTTGTATATAAAGCAGTACAATAATATAATTGTTTTCGTATATTTACCTATCTTACAGTTATACTAAAATTTATGTCAATAATGGCGCATGCATGTAACACTAAAATTAGCCATTGCTTGCTACCTATACGAACCGATCATACAGGCAGCCCAAAGTCACAGTACACTATTTAATAGTACTGATACTATGACACGGTGTCTGTAGATAATCAAATACGCATTTTTTTTATTGAAATAGCGACGTTTGCTATTAATTAACAAGCATTTCATTCACCTTGTACATACCTCATGCGAAACATTAAAAGATGGCTCAAACGTCGTGCAATATACTATGCAAAAATATAGCGGGTATGAGTACAGTTATTAAATCTGACATAATAGCTGTAAAACGATCCATTCACATTCTTAAAATACAGCCATATTGTCGAAGAAGACATTTAAGAACAGGCACGATACTGTAATATTACCTTCATTGAAAAGGTAATGATGACAATTGATAACAAGAGTTCCGCGGTCGGAGACATATGCCCCCCCCCCCAACAGGGCCTTGATTTTCAAACTTATTGTGACAGTGACCTTGACCTTTGCACTTGTGACCCCAATATCAATATGGGTCACCTTCTGTCCAATGCCAATTCACATGTAAATTATCAAGTCAATCGGTCCATTTGTTGACGAGTTATTGATTGTAAACGATTGTCACACTTATTGTGACAGTGACCTTGACCTAAGAACTAATGACCAGAATTTCAATAGGGGTCATCTACTGTCCAAGCCCAATGCACACGTGAAGTATCAAGACAATCAGTCAATTCGTTGACGAGTTATTCATCGAAAACGATTTTAACACTTATTGTTGCAGTGACCTTGACCTTTGACCTAGTTACCCCAATTTCAATAGGGGTTATCTACTGTGCAAGGCCAATGCAAATGTGAAGTATCAAGCCAATCGGTCAATCCGTTCACAAGTTATTGATCGGAAACGAACTGGTCTACCGACAGACAGACCGACCGACCGACCGACATCCAGCAAATCAATATACCCAATATATAGGGTGGTCGATAGTCGAGTGGTAAAACACTGGTCTACCATTCCAGCGGTCGTGGGTTCAATCCCTGGCCGGGGCACTGGAAATTTCAGAAATGCTTCAAGTGTTTCCCACCCAACTAGAGATGTACTGGTATGAAACCCAGGTAATTCTCGCGTGTATCGGTGCTATACACTGAGCGCGTAAAAAAACCAAGGGATCTATTCGCAAAGAGCTAGGGTATCGCACCCGGATTCCTTGTATCTCAAAAACTGTCTCTTTTACCCGCTGTCTCTTCAGCAAAACCAAAGGACCCCATTGGAAATAAGTGCTTGCACTTTCATTGGTTATCCTTGACTGCAAGGTCAAATAAATACATACACTCTTCGAAGTTATTGATCGGAAACGAACTGGTCTACCGACAGACAGACCGACCGATCGACATCCAGCAAAACAATATACCCCCTCTTCTTCGAAGGGGAGCATAACAACATTCAAATACAGATTTGACCGTAAATTTAAATGGTGAATCATTATATATATTATTATGGTGAAGTCTGGAATTAAGAGATTGGCTAAGGTACACTTACCTGTGAAGAATGCACTGTTTTTACTAGAGACCAACCACTGTAGCGAAACAATGGGTCTCCCTAGGGAGAGGCAGCAGAGGAACTTCACTGTCCGTCGAACCTGGCAGTCAGAAACATAGCAATAATGACAATACCTTAGCCTTGTAAGCCTACTTTGGGACATTATTGAGAGAGCGATTCTTGTTACCTTTCACTAGCTTTTTTATGTAATGAAAGTGACCATGCTTCGAACACAAATGATGGTGACCAGTAAATGTTAACTCAATGAAGTGCGATACTCGAACCAATGACAGGGTTGTGATTTAAGGAACACCACAGAGGAGTAAAATATCATGGATCTTTTTGGGTTCCCTAAAAGTCTTCATTAATTTTAAGTTTATAGATCCATTAAACGTGAGAACTATTTGTAATGCAATCATGGCACTTATACGGAGGAAATCAGCTGAAACAAGGAGAAATCATATCTCTGATTGAGGTGAAAACATCCTTTTCTCACCTGGTCAGTGACAAGGTGTGTGCATTCTGCAGCCGTGGTCACCAGTTCTCCTCCTAACTCCTTCACAATCTGCAAACGGAGAGGAAGTCACACATTGTATTCGAATTCTGACACTTTCAATAACCTTAGTTATACCACTGCACCGATTTGATGGTTTTATTCAGTTACAAATGTCTCAGAAATGTGCGAATCCGTAGGCATGAATAAAGTGTCTAGCACATGTACCCCTGATTGTGAAAAATACCAGCGCTCTGGGAAAATAAGACTTCGAACATGTGCGTATATCGTTCAATATTAGCAGTCCGGAACGAAATTGTCCTGCACCGGCGTATCTTGGACAAATGTATCAGACCCATTTTGCCCAGAGCGCGCTTTAAAGCGGGACTGTACGATTTTTACATGTGTTAAATTTTAATATATTGATTAAATTATGTTACGATGACTCAAAATAGGCAATACAAATTATACTTTGAAGACGAATTTCATAAAATGCAGCAAAGACAAGTTAGCGCTGGTTAAAGCCGATGCCGACACTTTTACTCGTATTTGTAAGGAACCAAATTGTGTCTTTGTGTCGTATGAACGAATCTACACTAAAACTAAATTTAGATTCACGTTGTACATGTATTATATATATGCTGGCGAATTCGGCTGGAAGTCAATTTCAATTTTAGATTAAAATATCTGGCTTATTTCGCATTTTTCGACACATGTTCTTCTTAACTTTTATTTTAATTTATATTGAAATATATGTTTACTAATTTTTAATACATTTTATACAAATTCATAAATATTTGACAAATCGTACAGTCCCGCTTTAAATATATGTAACGTTACAATAAAATCGTGTGAGAAATGTGTTAGTTGTTCGCTTCAAACACTCATAGTATTGTATGCATGCTGACAGAGGGAAAGACTGACTGACAAAGTGATTAAAATATGCCCTTTCCATGCAAGAGATCAGTGACAGACAGCAGGTTTCTAGCAGGTTCCAAAGATATATATGGTTTAAATATAAAAAAAAACAGTATCTAAATGATACCTTTTCTCCCTGTTCATACACGACCCCGGTGAACATGACCTTTGCCTTCTGTCCGTCTGTTGTATACTTCCGTAGCGCTGGAGAGCTCGTCATGGTGGAGTCAGGGTCTGTATTCCTTCCACTTGTAGTACAGACCGCCGACAACTTTCAGGCGAGATGATATGATTTCACACACAATCTCTGATTTGGCTATTGTTACATTAACATTTCTTTAACTTACCGAAAAACAAGTGCAACATTTGGATGTGCTTACGGCTATATTTAAAACTTAATTTAATGATCTTTTTTATACTGTGTTGCTTTGTAAGTAAATTGTGCTGACCAGTTTCAATGTATTCGCTTGCAACAGTTCTTAATTTATATACTAGAAAATGGAAAAAGTCCCTTCGCATATTGTTCTCTCATTCAAAACATGTTTTTTTCATATTTTTTTACGGGATTTCAAAATACAAAATAACTTGTCACAACTAACAATAACAAAAAAAAACAAGAGATGTGTTTTTCAGAAACACCATGCCCCCTAATGCGATGCGTTTTTTAATTAAATTTTACCTTTGACCTTGAAAGATGACCTTGACCTTTCACCACTCAAAATGTGCAGCTCCATGAGATACACATGCATGCCAAATATGAAGTTGCTATCTTCAATATTGCAAAAGTTATGACAAAACTGTAAGATTTATTAAAGTTTTGGACAGACAGACAGAATGACAGACAGACAGACAGGCCAAAAACAATATACCCCCTTTTTTAAAAAGGGGGCATTATTAGCAAAAATTAATTGCTTTAAAGAAAGGAATGTCAGATTTCACCCAGAAGATCTGACAGCTGGTCACATACCCGCTTGTTCTTGTGTTTTGGTGTTTCTGCTGGGTCCAGTGTTGTTCTCTTCCCTTTCCTTGGCTTCTCTTCTAAGCTCTGAGATGTACCATTCAAAAATTCAACAAAAGCTTATTCCAATGTCTCGGTTTAAAAAAAAAATGCCAAACAAAATATGTATTATATGTTTACCATAAAACTATTTTTTCACATTCAAAACCATTTTGACATTAGGCCCAAAAACTCATCGTTAGTTTCTGATGCCATTTTTTTGCCGAAATAAATGAATGAGAACAAACGCTTTATTTATAAGAGCTTTCATATACCAACATATTCATATTAACGCATTTGTAATGAGCAAAGGCTTGAAATATTAAGACAAGACTCCTCTATAAACAACATCTTTACCTCAGAAACAATTTGACTATTTTGAAACAGGAAAACATCAGGCTATGCATATGGAGATATAACAAAAAGGTTGCAAGCAATAATTATTATCTTTATTTAATGGCTTGTACACTTCCCATTAGACTATGACTAGCTAGAACTTAAAAAAAGACAATATTTATATTTAAAAAAACACAGCACAGGGTTTAACTTCCACTTGCCCAGAGCTTAAATTACGTTGAACATCTACTTGATCCTAGAGCAAAAGGGTTACCCACAATGTAGTTGAAGTTTATTTTGTATTGTTTTAAATACATGCATTTCAACATTCAATTGAGCAAACAACAACATTGATTGTTTATGACCAATGTTAAAAAAATACAGAAACAAAACCAGAAATGTATTATATTTCCATGGATAATTGCTTATCCTTTTAATAAACGACACAGACAGAGACAAGTTATGACACTCTGATAATTGAGTTGCCCAACAGGCTACCGACTGACCTGCCTCTAAGAAATTTAACCTCGGATGGGCAAGCATTCATCCACTTTGAGTTAACCCCTGGAGGTTTTTACAGGATATTATTTCTTTGACTGTACATTTTAGTTAACAATGTCAAGTGATATACAACAAAACAAATATAAGAATTGATTGTTTTACATTATTGGAATCTAATAAATTCATGTGACCAACTGAAGAGCACATTGACATTTGTTTCACACATGATAACACTTTGTTAATCATAATGTCCGAGTCTTTTTTTTCTCCCTTTCATTTTGCTAATGCCTCTTTCTTTTGAGAGCGTCACATTTTATCGTATGTATCTACCGATTTAAACAGGAGGTTTCCCTGCTCTTGCAGTGTATCGTTAACAGTTTTTTTTTCTTCATTTGTTTTATCGGGTATACACATATTTGTTGTGTTTGTATAACATATTGTGTGTTTGCAAACGATCGAAACTCGAAGTGGATATTTTAAAACGTATGAGGCTGGGTCTGTATTACTAAACATTAAATTTGTTTGGCCTTAGATTTATGTTTATCTTAATAAAAAAAAAATGTGTACATCACACTAAATGTTTGTTAAAATTTGAATATATATAAACATTATAAGATGCAACGTATCCGGCGACAAATATGGTAATTATCAAAGACCACGTTCTCAAGATTGCAATTACCACTCACCTGTGACTTTAAGACGACCTACCTTGGGGATTCAAGTTTTCTCTTGATCACCTTCGACATACAGGCGACACTTATTGGTGATGGAGAAAGTTTTTCCCTTGCTCAACTGTGACTTTTAGGCGACACTTTTTGAGCATGGGGAAGATGTTCTCTTAATTACCTGTGACCTGCAGCCGAACCTCCTTGGGGATGGAGATGATTTTCTCTTGCTCATATGTGACCTTAAGGCGACCCTCCTTGGGGATGTAGGTTTTCTCATGGGACTCGCGGAAACAGACTCAAGTGCAATGTTACTAGGCGAGACCACAAGAACAGAGACAGCTGGAGTGGAGTCTTCCTGATGTAACACAAGTATGAAAGATTTGTATTGGTTTTGGGAGAACAAAATGCATTTTTATCAAAAAGATCACAAATACGCACGAACAACACACCATATTTGCACACTTGCTAAACCCCAATAACATGAGAAATGAAAATCGGGTTACTTTACTGCAAAAACAAGATACTATCTACTTTTATAAATAATATCCCTACAAGAATTTTTACCTGGCATGGGCATGCGTGCATCCACTTCGAGTTAACCCCTGCACTTTTTACAGGATATTATTTATTTGACTCTTTGTTGTAGTTAATAGTAGCAATTGATATATATCATTCAATTAATTAAGAATTGGTTGTTTTACATAAGCAGAATATAATGAATCCCTGTGACCAACTGAAGAACACATTGCCACTTTCTTTTACACATGACAACACTTTTAAATTAAAATGTCTGAGTCTTGTTCTTTTCTCTCTTTTATTTTGTTCATTTCTCTTTCTTTTGAGAGCAAGTTTGTTTATATCATCTATCTACCGTGTTCAAAGGGAGGTTACCCTGCGCTTAAAGTCTATCGTTTTACTGTGTTTCTTTCCCATTTAGGTGAACGGGTATACATGTACACAATATTTGTGTTAAATAAAATAATGTTTATGTGCCAGCGATCAAAAATCGAATTGTATGTTATAAAACGTATGCGGCTGGGCTTGAGAAACGAAACATTTATATTATTTGGCCTTAGACTCGTTTGTATCTTATACAAACACAATGTGTAGATCACGCTTAATGTTTGCTAAACAATTTAAATATATACAAGTTAAAAATAACATGCAACATATCAGGCGGCAAATATGGTAATTATAAATGACAAATTTCTAAATTACCACGTGTGATTCGCTGTAACTTTTTTTTCTTTTTAGTCTTCCTGATAGTGGCAATCTTTCCAAATTATAAAAGTCATCACAAAGTTTAACCTTTACTTTTGACTTCACATCTTCACTGTCATTGCCATCTACCTTCTTTCCCCTTCGAACTCTTTTAACTTTACTTGCTCCGGTTACAGTGTTGTTGGTACTGCTTTCATCTAAGTTTGATTCAGTCTCTACAATTTCTGGATCCACTTTCTTTCCTCTTATATCTCTCTTAATAAATGCTGAATTTCTGGCAGAAGTGTTGACATTTTTTTGGGATGCTCCTACTTTTTCATTTTTTTCTTGCGTCCGTCCTCTCTTGCCTCTTTTACAAACACTTGTTTCAGTAACAGAAGTATTTATTATACCTTTATCTTCTACTGATCCAGTCGCTACTTCTTCAGAATCTTCCTTTGTTTCACTCAAAGTGTAAGAAGAGCTTTCATCCAAAGCAGCTTCAATCTTTTGTGAGTTTTTTTTACTGTTCCGTCCTTTTCCTTTACGTCGTTTGGAATGATTATTCATCACATTTTTTTCAACAACTTGTTTAGCGTCGTCCTCTTGCCCATGAGCGTTATCTAATTCCGTATAATTGCCGTATATCTCTTAATAAAGAATAATTCTACATTATAATGACAATCATACTAACTGCCACATGGTCTAATTCCTAGAACTCTTTGTTGTTTGTTTCATTGAAATATAAATATATTTAATATGTGTTTTGGTACATTTAATATGACAGTACTTTCAAGTAGGTATAGTATTAAATAAACATGATATTTTAACATGTTCGACTATAATTAAAAATATCTACATATCAATGGTTAATTGATATATGACAAGTTAAGACAAGCGTACGAGCACATTTTGTGTGCCCTGCTTATGCCAGTAACTTATAATTGCCGTATATATAAATGCTGCAAAGTGCATAATAATGTTGGAAATATGTACACCATTATTATTCAGTTATAATAATTCACAACTTCTATCTGAAAATTGTGAGCGTACCAATGACCGTAACCCTTCTTTTACGTGATATCTTCTCCTGACTTGCATTCGACCCTGTGGAACTCTGGAACGAATTGCAAATAGCAGCCTTACAACAACCGATACACTGTGAATGTCAGACTGGAAAGATTTAAAGGATTCTACCGTACCTGATACTAACATTAAAATGGCTATGGAAAGTCTAATTAAAAACAAAACACATTATTGCTAAATAATAAACTAGAAGAGGATAAAAAAAACTAATTATAAAATCACAAGACGCTCAGAATTATGTTTATGCATGTTTTTACAGTTGTTTTATTACTTTTCTTGCGTTGGTTTGAATATGATGAAAGTTTGATATATAAATCATAAAAACATACTTGTGTGACAGATGGGATGACGGACGGACAACGCCAATTATATATCCCTCCGCCTTTGGCCGGGGATAATTAATTAAAAGTAAAACCTATTGAAGTTTGGGGATAATATTTCCTACGATCATATAAACAGAGTAATGCATACAATGATGTACGCTGAAATATTGAAATCTCCTCTCACATGTGATTTGAAGGCGAACTTCCTTGGGGATGGAGAAGGTTTTTCTTGCTCACCTGTGATCATTAGCGAACCTCCTTTAGGAATGAGAGTATTTATCTTGCTCACCTGTGAGTAGAAAGCGACCCATCTCAGGGTTGGTGTCGCCTTGCTCACCTTTGACCTGAAGAGGACCTGTCTTGGGGATGGAGGTTTTCTGTTACTCACCTCTGACGTGAAGGCGAACCTCCTTGGGGATGGAGAAGGTTTCCTCTTGAGACTCGCGAATGCAGAATTGGGTGTAGTTTTACTGGAGGATACCGCAACAACGGGGACTTCCTTATTCTGTTCAATTACACTCATTGAATCACAGTCACTTGTTGAAACTACTTGTTTTATTGACAGTACACATTGAATTATAGAACTTATAATTAAAACATAGCAACATATGCATGAACAACACATTATAAAAGCATCGTTCAAATCCTGAATGTTCATGGTACAGCCAGGACCGTTCAAAACACCAATGACTTCATCATTACTACATGAACCTGTCAACTCTTTCTTATTGCCAGAAACATTACCATCACCTGGATCTTCAGGGGTCTTGGCTGAAACATAAATGTTATAGGTTTATACATTTACGAGTGTCTACACAATTAATACCAATTTTATATAACTATGATATTACCATCCATTTCAGTTCATATGCTTACTGTAATATGAAAGTAAAGCCATATACGTATTGCACTCAAACAAATAGCTATTTGTTTCACTAGTCTATCAAATAGATTAAATAGCAATAAATAGTTCAACCTAGCCAAAATAGGTAATCGAGATATGATGAGCATATTATATTTGTTTACAGTGTACGTGCTAATTTAAATACAGCCATACAGGTGATCTCTTCTAGGCTGTTTACGAGCATTTTTTTTTTTTTTTTTTNTTATGTATATGATATAAAAAAAGGACTTACACAATGTCATTTACAACATTACTTAAAAATTCCATCCATGATAACATATTCAGTTTTTCTTTTCCAGTTCAAATAAACGTTATATTATTTCCAGATAATTCTCTGATTGAAACATTTGTTATGCTGTTGTTATCCATGGATAGTTATTGGTTTAGGCAGCATACAGGTGTTTCTAGCCATTTTATGCTTAAATAAACAAGAAACCGTCGGAGACGGGTGATGCTCCCCAAAGTTTTTTTTTTTGTCGCAATATTGCACTATATATTCAGATAAAAGGAAACGTCTTTAGGGGCATTAATTTGGACAAAATAATACGATGGATGGTTTAGCAACTTAAAAGAACAGCAGATTTTATCTGTTGTTTTCATGGACGTATGAAGATAAATTTCAAGGGGCCATAACTCTCTAAATAAATCATCGAACCAGAAACCACTAATAACATGCGCATCTCCTCAAGGAAGTTAAGCTTCCCATAAAGCTTCATTGAATTCCAGTCAGGAGTTGGGGACAAATAGCCCGGACAAGAATTGCACTATATGTACAGTTTATAGAAAATTTCAAAGGGCCATAACTCTGAGAAAAATCATCCGACCATAACAGGCTGGTAATATGCACATCTCCTGTTGGTAGTGAAGCTTCCCATGTAGTTTCTATGAATTCCCGTAATAAGTTGCTGAGAAATAGCTCGGACAAGAATTGCACTATACGTACAATGGAAAATTTTAAAGGGCCATAACTGTGTGAAAAATCATCCGACCATAACCGGCTGATAATATGCACATCACCTCTTGGTAGTGAAGCTTCCCATAAAGTTTCATTGAATTCCAGTCATTAGTTGCTGAGAAATAGCCCGGACAAAAATTGCACTATATGTACAGTTAATGGAAAATTTCAAAGGGCCATAACTCTGTGAAAAATCATCCGACCAGAACCGGCTGATAATATGCACATCTCCTCTTGGTAGTGAAGCTTCCCATAAAGTTTCATTGAATTCC
>VMBQ01005129.1:0-69493 GCA_007657795.1 Dreissena rostriformis | reverse complement strand
AGAAAAAAAAAAAAAAAAAAAAAAAAAAAAAAAAAAAAAAAAAAAAAAAAAAAAAAAAAAAAAAAAAAAAAAAAAAAAAACAAAAAAAAAAAAAAAAAAAAAAAAAAAAAAAAAAAAATACTCATGCCATGTTCAATGTTTTGTTATGACTGTGGTTTTAATACACATTTTATGTGTTAGTTGAATGCTCTACATGAAAACCAACATTGAATAGTCATGATTTAAATTGACCCAACTTTAAAAATATATCCATTTTTAACACTGCCTTGGTATAGAGTAATTTCAAACGAGACTACCTTGGTAACGGCAGTTTTCGTGAACATGCCTTCGAGCTCAATGAGCATCACGTTGAACTGGGTAATGTCTGTAATTTTAAAGACCAGTACCTCGTTGTTTTAGATATATTTTACCACAATCAATGTTTCAACGTAACATATGTGAATGTCCTAAATATTCATAACGATGCACATGTCAAGATATCTATTGACTTTTTATTGGCATTATCTACAGATTTGAACAACAGTGAACATGTTTGTCACTAACAATTGCGGTAATTGGTTAGATAGCATTTTTATCAATACAACACCCACTAACTATCACTTCAGAAAATAGCTAATTAAACCGATGACGATGTGATGTTTAATCCTTTTGTCGAGCATTCATCTTTTTGTTTCAAATTCGGTGAATAAAGCACGACATTGATCAACATGATTTTGTTATTGAAACATAGCAACGTTTAAATATAGCAATGTACTTTTTACAAAGTGCGTATTTGTGTCATCATTGTACACTTGAGGGCAAACAATGACATGCATGGTTACAATGTTTAATCTGTGGTAGGCAAAATATTGCTAATTAGATTGGATGACGTATGGTTCCATGTTAATAATTATAATCATTGAGTTGGTTTTAAACCAAAACACTTGAAACGGAACTATTTCAGGTAAGGTATTTGTTATGAGCAATATTCACTTAGAAACATTATTTTTAGTGGATACTTGTTTTGAGACAAAAACAAACGTGTTATATTACGTGTGTATGACATCGCCTATAGACAATCTATGTACATGCCCAATCCTTATACCCCATTTAAATTCAAAATGATACTTTTTGAAACGATGCTTCTCATTAATATTATTGTGGATAAATGAACATGATTAAATTTCAAGCATCACATTCTAAAATGCAAAACAAATATAAGTCAACAACATGCGCTTGTTTGAATGCTGGGCATGGCTCGCAGGGTATGTAAACAATTACGGAAAAATACGAACAATCTATAAAACAAGATCCTGTACGTTGCGGTATATCTTTGGATGCACAAAAAAGTGTGTATTTTTTCAAAATGTTAACGCATAGCAAGTATGAACTTTGTCAATAGAACACGCACATATATAAAGCTCAATTAAACACGAATGACTAAGCCCGATTAGAACACACTTGTAACAACTGCATTATTTTATGATATTCAACCAATGATCCCTTGGGTGGAATTGAATAGAGACTAATGTTGCTACAAATCAGAATGATAACACTGCGTCTCTGGGGCCCAGGATGTCAGAATAGCACTTATGCTCTTGGTCATATTTGGCCCCTACACGGCGGCATTACCATTTCTGGAAGCTGAAAGAAGAACTGATATCTTGGGCCATCCGTCTTGTACTCGTTCGGGAATCTTGCTGAATGTAATGGAATCAATAGTTATGGCATGCTCGATTTTTTTTAATGCACTTTTAAAACTGAGTGGGCCGTTTACAAAGAGACTCGCGTGATCTTCGTGTTTAGAAATCATTTCGGTTATTATATTAATCTATATTATTATCTAGGATCTTCCATCATTATTCGAATGTGGGAAGCAATGTCTAAGAACCATTGAACTTGTAATTGTGTCTAAATAGTTTTGTACAAGTTTATTACATTTTTACAACCGTTCAACTTTGCCACTAATCAGTAGCTCATATACTGTACGTGTATAATACATTTATAACTATTATACATCACATATGTTCAGCATATGGCTTCGAAATAATAATCCGAACCCCTAAAAATCACAAGATATAGTAACTCATCATGTTATTTGCTTTTCTTCTATATCAGCATCAATATATGAAGATTAGTATATGCATGGTTGACAAAACAATTACCTCAGTTCCAGAGAATACGCATGCATCCGTACGCAATATTATTTGCTCGGTACCACGAATGGGTCTTCTGCGAAAGCTAATTAATTGATTCCTACTTGTGTCATTAACAACCACCGGTTATCACTGCGTTCTCTATTACGACGAGAGTAGGCATGATGGAATTTATTAGCGATTATAAACGCAAAACAGCTATCAAATTTTATAAGCTTTTGTTGCTATATTTGTCGACGACTTTTAGCAATGCAATGTTCTGCCACGGATTTGACAAGGCGTTTTTTAAATGAGTCTGCAATAAATCTCGACGTTGTTGATATGGAGGCGAATCATGTAATTAATTCAGCGTTCATTGAAATCTTTAGTTTTGTGTAAAAATCCCAATAAACATATCAGTGAAAGAAAACCCCCAAAATGCCACTAGTCTTCTTGACGCGTTTATGATCCCACAGCGCGTTAGTCTAACCAGCGTCATTAGATACAATTACCTTAAGCCGTCTTATCGAATGTATCATCCAATAATTTCTACTCTGTTCTCTCTGTCGAAGAAACAAGCGAGATAACAGCGTTTCAGAGTTGTACTGACCATGCTTTAATNGTCTTAATTGATTTTCTACCGATGGTTCCGTACATAGGAGTACCAGTTGTTGTTTAACTTCCGAGCTTTCCCTGGTTTAGATACGATGCATTCACAGATATATAAATGCAAGGTACATTCCATTTACAATTCTATGTTTCTACCATATATATCCGTAATAAGCGTTTGTGTTTAAGCATCCACACGAATAACACGATAAACTTCACAACTGTATAATACATTGTACACGCTCACACATATGTTAACACCAAAACTAAAACGTCAATAATGGAATGATTTACAAGTTATTCAACAATGCAAGTCAATATGCGTCATATACAACCTCATGTGTAGATCGTCTTTAGTTTTGTTTCTTTAGACCATTGTTTTGTTAAAAAATAAAACAACTGAACTAATAATATTTAAAAACGGCCATTTAATTTCCGGAAGCAAATGAAAACTACTAATTAACATTAAGGAAGACCTCAATGCATTTGTTCACAAATGTCATAAAAGGAAAACCATTATGTTAAAAATAGCAATGGCTTAAACACCTAAAAATGCCGTTAATGAAGAAGTAGGTCATGCCCATATATAAAGCAATTAAAACAGATTCACATAATGCTTACAAATCGCTCCAAATACAAAATAATTTTTTTCGTTGACATGTCATCTAGCATTACTCCTTACAATATTAGATTATTTTGGATTATTTATACACGTTGTTGGTCACAATACATTTCCAGCAATGTGATTTAAAACCAACGCAACGACCAGTAGCGGCATGTATATATCACGTCCGAATGAAGATCTGGCCTTGCTGTTTCCTCCGTATATGGCCCCTTTACTGGCATAGGGGTCCTCTGCAATGGGGAACAACTTTGTAGAATCATTGTTTATATTGAGTCGTTATCACTATTTCTAAACTCTAACATATACATTGTGCATGCGCTTTGAGAAAGCATGGATGAATGCATGTGCGTAAAGTGTCGTCCCAGATTAAACTGGCTTAACTGGGAAGAAACTTTCCGCCTGGACTGGATTTTCGTTTGGAATACTCTGCCTTAAACAAAAAAAATCCATAAAAGCGGAAAGTGTAATTCCTGATAAGCTTGTGCGGACTGCTTGGGTTAATCTGGGAAGACACTTTATGCCCATGCATTCAGCCCAGTTTCCCCAAAACGTGCCTCATTTATTATCAATTTAAAATTTTAATAACACAAAATGAAGACTTTCAGTACAGACCGCTGTTGTACTAGCAACTATTAAAAAGATATACCGATCTTTCTTAATAGATGTCTGCAATTAACTTCCATTCCTCGTAGTACGATTGTCTTGGATAAAATGTGTAAAACAATAAAGAATGACGGACCCAGAGCTACGGTGCAATGATGAGACGACGTGTTCCTATTTCGAAATGACAAATACTGACGCGGCGATTTAGGATAACAAATGATGGACTATCTGATTAAGTTGTTTTTTCACTTGGTTTTACGAATAGTGGTTAGTACAAACACCTTTCACCATTGGGATGGAGGTTCATTTTTAGGTTCTGAAATTATTAGGTTCTGACACATGTTAGTTTGGAGAATCACCGATATCAGATCGGCTTGGGTTACCCCGGATACTTAAGATGACACGCCAACATAACAAGACAACACCAAAAAATCAAAGAAACTACAGTTATAAAAGTTGGACATTGCAGAACCGAGTACAATATTGTCTCAATGTGTTGTACTAAGCAAATTAAGGAGGATGGTGGGACACTGCACAGACCCAATGATGTACATAGAAATTATGCACAAAAGATCCCCTTAACATTAACTTCGAAATTACAATTGTTTCTTCGATTCTACATAAGATAATGAACAAAACATTCACATTCCGCATCAATCAATGGATAAGTAAAATCACAGATTCAAACCAGCAACAAATCGAACCTGGTTTTCGGTTTTTATTTCGTCCAATACTGGTTTGATCCACGTTCTCGTTAGAGTGGGATTGGTTCGGTGGCCAGTGTCTTGGGGTGGTTGATTTGTGTTGATAGGTAACTACAATATCCGGCTCTTTTGTGGTCGAGGGGCGGTATTGTTTTGATGTATAATCTACAAAAAGAGAAACGGCTATAATTTAACAATTTTGAATTCCGTTTCAAAAACCAAAGTTCTGTTAAATTCACCACAATGTATTGACACATTGGATTAACAAATTGTCCATGAGATCACATATTTTTTAAAGAGGTATTTCACAATGACTTGTATTAAGGAAAAGAATCACTCTAAACTACAATTTCTCTATATACCGTGCTTTACAACACGCATTACTTGTAAAAATTAAAAGATCAAAATCCCGCCGTCAGATATCTAAAGCAGTTATTGGTGAAATGTTACCAAGGCCATCTTTTCCTTTCGGGAATAAGACAATTGTTTTATTTGGATATTCAATAAAGTCTGCTAAAGCCATAAATACTGTTATATTGTTTATTAAGCTTTATTTATATACGTGTAAAATGAATAAATGCATTCCAAGTAGAGAGACAAAGTATAAATATGATAACAATAAAACAAATATCAATTTCAAAAAATAATTTAGAATCCTTCGATAGTGAATGGGAAATGTTAAATGCTATGGTATCACCATCTTAGTTTTTAAACTTAAGGATTGTTGTAGTTTTTTACAACTTTCTACAAATACTATTTATACCGTACCGTTACATAAATAAAATAAGATGTAGTACCTTAATTCAATGTGTCAAAAATATATAATATGCACATATGATTGTTTGTCTGTACCTTATTCATCTGTTATTACAATGTATACATACACGATTGTTTGTTTATGTCTTTTTCTTTTTTAGAAAAGGTAAATACTTTTTCCTCTTTTTCCACTTGACAAACCTAAATGCTTTGTAAGTCTCAAATTATATTATATACAACTTTAGGTGTGTTTCATATGCATGTTTTTCAACTCTGATTGAATCATATTATTGTGTTATTTTTCATATGTTATATGTATTTGTTTGCAATCTTGAAATAAAATATGCTGAAAAGAAAACACTTATACAAATAAATAAATAAATTACGCCGTATAAAATGAAACTTCCTGTAGGACTTCAATATCAACATGCTTCCAATCGTATGAAGCATTTTATATATAATAATATATACTAGTCTTTAACACAGCATTCGTCGCTTGAAAACTTATTTTTAAAAAGAACATTAAAGGAGAATAGTTCCTTAAATACGAAATGTGTGAAATAACAAAATCTGGAATTCCTCAAGCCTTAAAAACGAACTTAACATATACAAACATGCGTTCCTATAAGAATTAAAATCTATTTATACTATAAAGTCCTTAAAGCCTTAAATATGAACTACACAGAGTTTAATGTCACTCGTTTATTTAAATCTCAAATAAGTATTATAACGCCATTAATTATTCACAGCATTAAAGACGAATTTCACAGTTTATTAACATTTAAGTGGGATTCCAACGATTATATATAGTATTGAATATCTTAAAGCTTTTTAACTACAATTTCCTTAAATATCCATAGGTTAGTTTTGTACCCTAGTTCATTTAGATCAAATTCCTTTTTAGACTTAGAACAATATTCACGACGAGAAAGCTCAAGGTCAACCCAATGGGCAAACTATTAAAAAAAAATCCATTACTACTTTAATATTAACTTCACATTTAATAAATAGCTTTTTCACCGTATAAGATCATGATTTCCTTGTCCTCGCCTAGGAAGTTGGACGCCTTGCACGTGTAGCGCCCGTAGTCGGCCGGCTGCAGGTTGTTAATGCGCAGGCTCAGCGTCTTCTGGTCCGCGTGCTGATCCGATTCGAACATTTCCACCTTGTATTTACCCGTGCTGCAGAGCAAGTATAGCAGAGGATATACTTCAGTTTAGTTTAAACCTACGTATTATATATCGATTGCATCGAAAGCCTCAGGCTTATTGAAATACGTTCTAGTCCGTTTCCTGGGTACTACCAGTACAAAGTGTTTGGGTGGAGATCTAAAGACCACTCTCATAGTGGGGATCGAACCCTTGACCTCTCGGACACCATATCCACCTAGGAACATTCAGGTCACGGGTTCGATCCCCACTCTGGGAGCGTTCTTTAGATCTCATCATAACTGGAAAGGGAGACAATTAAAAATCATATTGAGCCTTGCTCTGTGAAAGCGGAGTTTAATACATATGCGTAAAGTGTCGTCCCAGATTAACGTGTGCAGTCCGCAAAAAAATCCAGTTAATGTGTAACGTGTCGGCCCTGATTAGCGCACTGCACAGGCTAATCTCGGACGACAGTGTACGCATATGCATTACACCGCGTTTTCATAGAGCGATGCTTTATTATGTGAATGTCTACCTTGCCAGTGATCATATTANCATCATTACTGGAAACGGAGACAATTAAAAATCATATTTAGCAATTCAATTAATGTGTAAAGTGTCGTCCACTGCACAGGCTAATCTAGGACGACAGTGTACGCATATGCATTACACCGCGTTTTCATAGAGCGAGGCTTAATTATGTGAATGTCTACCTTGCCAGTGACCATATTAGCGTAATAATACCGAACATGCATTTTCACATTTGCATAATATTTACATCTAAATGAGTACTTTTACATTTTAAAAAGTGCGCTTTATAAAGATTTGTCTCACTAAATACATATTTTATTGCTAACCATGAAATGAAATTGATGTGTTTTTTTTTTGAAATTGTGTTAATGTTTATTATAGCAATGTGTCACGTGACAGTGGAGGGACTTTGTAATTTTAATTATAATTCCCTCCTGCCAACGTAGCAAAGGTTTTCGTTATTTAAAGCGATTATAGTTTTTCAAACGTTGCGACTTAATTTGTAATGAACCACATCCCATACCACATACCTATCTGTTGCCAGCAACACTCCGTCTCTTTCCCAGACGAACCAGTTAAATGGATGGGCGATGGCGTCGCACTCGAGTATGGTCTCCTTGCCGGGCGCCTGCCCCATCCTTGTGGTCTTCATTGACACTTCCGGGTGGACTGCAGTCAAACAACAACGCTTGTGTTGAACTTGCTATAATCACCTCGAAACGGTTTATGTTTTGTCCTCGTTTGATTTTTTTTATTGACTTACTGTGTTCGTTTTGAAGTTGCTTCAAGATGGTTGCTTGCGAAAACCTTTTGGAATGTTGCAAATGAAGCAAAATTTAAATCAGATTTTTGATAGTGACGAAAACCGTCTAGATTCTAAACTATTTAAAGAATCTTTACTACTGTTTGATGTGCTCGTTTGTTAATCATTTGTAAATCTAAAGTAATGCTCATTCATATCTCTTTGTTTGCAAAAAGACTCAACTTGGTTACATTTTTTAAAAACTGATGAACCCTTGCAACAGTTGTATACATATAACAGTAGCGATATAATATGTTAAACACCTTAAACGGATTCATGCAAAACTATCATTTTTTAACATAAACGGTCCGGAAAAAATGGTTATGACATTTTAATGTACGACAGCTGTCGTTCGGTTTAATGATCTGAACTCACAATCAAACTCCGCCACTCAACGAAAGCAAGCGTTGATGATTTGGATCGTTCTTATTTATATAACTTTTTTTATTTTATAATCATATTTATACTAGAAAATTCACATTACGTTAATAAATACAGCAATTTATTATCATTATTATGAACGTTCTGGCATATGGCATGACAGACTCATAGTAGTCGCCCATACAATTACTTTTTTATCCAGATAACCTTGTTATAACTTAGTGTTTGGTAGTATGTTTTACAGTCAATTAGCTAAAACTTACAGTTGACAACGATGTTCATTCGCCGTACCGCTTTCTCCCCTACCCCGTTGTCTGCCACGCACTCGTACGTGCCGCCACAGTCACGGGACATATTGTGGATTCGGAGTATCTCGCCATCAGACCCAATACCTGGTGGATAGCATATCATCGTCGTCATCATCATCATCATCATCATCATCATCATCATCATCATCATCATCATCATAATCATCATAATCGTCATCATCGTCATCATTATCAGCAGCAGCAGCATCATCATCATAAGCATCATCATCATCATCATCACCATCATCATCATCATCACCACCACCATCACCACCACCACCTTCACTACCACCACCACCATCATCATCTTCATCACCACCACCACCACCACCACCGCCATCATCATCATCATCATCACCACCACCACCATCACCACCACCACCACCACCATCATCATCATCACCACCACAACCACCACCACCACCCCCACCGCCATCATCATCATCAACATAATTATCATCATCATTAGCATCATCAAGTATTCATACTTAAATGTTTGGAAGTATGTTACTGGGTGTTTAAAATTTGAATAAGTGATTCCAATGAACTTTAAGGCAATAATTAGTTAATACAAAGGTTATGATAACTTAGAACTTTTAGCAGAATTTCACGTTATGATTTACACGAATGAAGATGTAAAAGGGAGTTGTTCACAGTTTCAAAAAATGTTATAGATTCAACAAAGAATGCATAGATGATATTCAAACAAGTGAATAACTCCCCAGTTTGAGATGAATATTAAAAGTTTCTGTTCGTTCATGAATACTTATCATCTTAAATCGATAAAATAATAAACCGTTTGTAACGCTTTTCTAATATACCGTTTCGATACGCTAATTTTATTCTAAGCTTAAAAAAGTGTAGTGGTAACGAGTAGGTTTTTGTTTCCAGAGGTCCCCGCTTCGATACCAGTTAAGGGTTTTTTGTTTTCAACATTTTTCGTTCTATCATTATTATGTCAGAGTTATAAAAATATTGTAAATTTGTTAGTAAACAGTTTTAATATCATTTTTCAAAAATATACCACTACATCCATGAACAAGTCCGTTGAAGGTTAAGGCAAATAGTTTACGTATTTTTTATTTGGAATACAAACTCATAAACATGTCTTATTATTGGTCTTAAGACAATTGTGTGTTACGACTTAATCATTTGCTCATAACAAATAGATGTCTTTTACCAACATACTACTAAAATGAAGAAAAGCGCGCGTGAAAGATTGAAAGAAAATGAACAGTATTAGAGAAATTTAATAATCATACTTGTCAATTATACATTTATATATATAAAAAAAAATGCATCGTAACTTAACTTAGTCGTCACTCACGTTCCCTCGCTCTCGTGATGGGGTTAGTCATGCGGAACCAGCTTACATCCGGGGGCGGCACACCGGAAGCGTTGCACGTGAGCGTAACGGTTTCCCCTTCCGTTACTTCTTTGTCCGAGCTGGAATTCTGGTCAGCAATAACGGCCGGAACTTGAAGACAAAATAACGTAAATGAATGGAGAACATTAAGAATATCAAATTACACTGTCAAGTAGTAAAAATAAAATACATCTTTAATGCAGAGACAACATCCTGTATGGTGATTATTGATCAAAACGACTAAAGCCGATGTATGGAACAAATAAAATCGCATAAATAATAATTCATCTACATTTATAAAGGCATTTTTATTTTCTTTATCATGACCATGTATAATATTTGATCAAATAATATGTTCATTACATAAAATCAAATGTTAAGGTAGTGGACGGCCATTTGTATTTACGTCACCCTTCAATGTCGTCCTTCAGCATGACACATCACAAAACGACCGTAGTTGGCAGTCTATTATAAGTTAAGTCATCATAAATTTAATTCCGTCAACTTCGTACGTACAACAATCCTAAACGAACGTCAGTCTTCCTTACGTCACCGCTCTCGCTAGCAACGAACCTTGCACGTACAGCATCACCTCCATCTTCTTGACAGGTTCCGTGTTGATCTGGCACACGTACATGCCGGCGTCGCTCTGGCGCACCTCCCGGATGTGCAGGTTCCAGCTGCGCTTGAACGGCCGCTCCACGCTCATCCGGGTATCCTCGAACACGCGCTTCTCGTTCAGCGAGACGACGAAACCAGACGGTTCCGTCCACGCGACCTACAAGTGAAAGAGTCAGCAATAAGTGGTTCGATTCCCACTCCCAGAGAATGTGAGTTAAATTGGTGGTCATCATGTCGGACAGGTGGGATTTTATCCAGGAACTCCGGTTTCTTTCACAAACAATATCCCACAAAATTGAATAAATTTCCGTCAAAACTACATTACCTATAGAGAACAATTCGACCCTACTTTCGTGAGTGTATTAAGATAATGAGGTAGGAATGCTGGAATACTATCCGTTTCATCATACAATGCAGCCTCATGCAAGGAAGGACTTCATATACTGCACATTTCATACAACATAAAGCAACGGTCAACTGATCGGGTATATATTGAACTCTTTCTGCTTTAGATCCTTGTGATTGGACAACGAGTCCATGTTTAAAAAATGCTTATTATTGATCATTTGATCAGTTGGATTTAAGAAATATAATATTTAAAAAATGGACATGCTAGAAACAAAAATATACAATCATGTTCATGTTCATGTTCATTTTATAAGCACATGCACTTAAAGTATTAATTTCTTTATGTATGGTGCATGAGTTACATACAAGTTCGTGCATCAATAGTCTTGTCATGCGGTGAACCTAACATCGACTAATGTGATATTTATAATTAAAAAAAAACACACTCTTTATTCAAATGAATTTTATAAATACCATAAGGCAGTCAATGTTATAAAACAAAAATATGCAGTTCATTACGAGACATGGACGACATACCAGTAATGGACTATTTTGCGTGCGGAGGGACCATAAATTATTCAAATATGTCGAGACCCATCGGAATGATCATGCTTGTTTCATGGTCCTTGATTTATATAGAATATATCTTTAACTGTTTTATTATGCAGACTAGAGTTATTCTGTTCCACACAATAAATAAAGGAACAAATCTCTGGCGTTTGTTTTCACCACCTCCAGCCAATAACATCATTATCGTCACATGATTTAGGTGTCGTCTGCCGATTTCGGTATTGCCCCATTAACACAAGCCAACTTGAAGTTTTAACAATGCTCCAGACGACAACAGAAATATAAATGACTTGGCAAAGTTGAACAGACAGAGAGTGTTCTTTCTAAAAGAATGCGTTACAAAATTACAAAGTGCACGTCGACGAGCAACCATCGCACTTCGCACATCATGCCCGTAGTATAAAGACCATTTGAAACCAATAAAACAATACAATGGTGACTTAAGATTTTTTTTCAGAAAACAGAACTACATTAAAAGTGTTTCCTTTCACAACCATTTACCATAAGAATGTGATTCATGGTGAACAATCCGTGTTAGTTTGCAAATCCGTAATGACACCTCCAAATGTCGTATAAACCCACATGTTATAATCACATGTATACAGTTAATAACGCGTAATTGCGTTACAGAGACTTCGTGTTATGGCATTACACATCTCTGTCGTAATAACGATCAATTAAAATGTAATAGCGACTTCATACCTATTCATTGGAACGTGTAATTGCTTCACCAAACATACAACAAACTTTGCACGAGGACACAGCTTTACTTACCATGTGACCATCTGTGAGGTGCTGTATTGAGCAGGGAAGCACGGCCAGACTTCCGGCGACCACGGTCACGTTCGTTGGCGGCACGCGGAAACTCGGCTCTGCGGCCAACACTAAAATATTTTAATTGAAAGTAAAGCAGGTAGCTTAAGCCGTGATCACGAGCGGGGTTGGTGGACCTAACGTCGAGATGAGTCGAGCATTTTCTCAAAGAACGCGCGTTGGAAGTACGGCAACTGTGCGCCATTTCCTCGATCACAAGATCTTCGCAAACACTGCAACTTACATTAGCAATGCAAAATGTGTTCGGTACATATGCAGGATAAGACTTCGTTATTAACATAGAACAACCAAAGAGCCCGTATCTCGATGTCTACCGCACACTGCATTATTTGGGGAACACGTTCGCAGTGAGACACTATCGGACTGCTTCAATTATCTAGGGCCGATCTATAACAGATAGTGGAAAGACCACAACGCTTGATCTTAGCGTCAAATTTCACATTCTAAATGCCGATATAAATTAATTGATTCCTTCTAAATTATACACAATGTTGAACGTCACATTACGGTTTTGAAATATGATTGATTTCAAAGTGCTTTCATGAGAAAGACTGACGCTCTGACATGCAATCAACAAAGGGGTATTCGAGAAAAATCGCCAGCCGGTGCACACAGCAGACAAACATTTTAGTAGTTTTTTTTTTAATATTAAGTTTTGTTGACGACTTTATCTATTTTTCGGGAAGACTTGTCTGAAATGGGAACATTTTAAAAAAAAAAAAACAATAAGGTATACTAAATGGGTCAAGTGCAACAGATGCATTTGCAACGAAAAGTTATTGAAAAAAGAATGATTTCCATTTATCCAAAATCACATAATCTCCACTTGCTCCTTTTAAAATCCCAAACACAACTCACATGTCTTTTGTATAAAAAACAATTGAACCGCTAAACACGAAATTATCGCAAACGATTGTTATGTAAGTTAATTTACAAATGATTGAGCGATCTGTCATCGTCAGTTAGTATCGGCCCATCGATCAATGTGAAAACATACGTTTAAAAACTTAAAAAATAATACTCCACATCATTTGAAATAAAACTTTTATCAAAACCAACAAAAACAATTCTAAAATTTATATTTTTTTCACGAAAACGTTTGGTAGAAAAACGTCATCGAAAAAAGATCAGCAACGTCAAATTGCATGCCGTTTTGTGCAAGTTTAATTAAAGGAGACAGACGCTTGCTTACGTGATTTATAACCCACGTACGAGCCACAAGAACCACAGAGGTCCCATTATGTAATGGCTTCTAAAATACCGCTGGAAGGTTCATTATCAAGCCATATGATGAATGTAGAGGCTTTCACAAACACATAAAGCAGAGCCCAAGCATTATCGTTCGGTGTCCCATAAATCATTGATCAGCAGCGCTGCCTTCGTCAAACAACGTTCTAATCGGGATCTTCGTTCTTATTGTTCGGGGCGTTTCGTCGATCACAAGACGCTGAATCGTTCGTGGGATATTCGCGTCGACCCCTGACACGTTTGGGAACTGAACAGAGACGGGATACGACACATTATATGAACTAGTATATGTTGATGTCTATACATATTAAGGCTTAAAACATTGTATTCGGTTTAAGTAAACCGGCCTACCTTACCAATTGCCGACCAAATTCTGTTCTCTATTTTATTTACATTCAACTTCTTTGTTATGTATTCAAAAGATAATTCTGGATGATAGCGATTTACAATTAACAGTCAGTATCAGACAACAGACTTTGTACAAAACAAAATAATGTTCACATTGTAATGCACTTAGACAATATGACGAAAGTCTAAGTTAAATTCCGATTGTTCTTATAATTTTAAGTATGTCATTTCTACGTTTATCTTTATAAATTGTGTAAGTTCATACATTTTGAGAAACAGTGACACTGTAGAGATATGTGTTCCCATGGAAAACATAAATTCTCCGAATTCTATCTGGAGAGGTCCAAAAATCACGTTCTTTTGTTTTCAAAGGGTGACATTAAATGACATTTGATATGTTTGACCTCGTAGTTCTTTTAAAATCCTCACATTTAACAACATGCGTGGATATATTTGATAATTGTTTGTGTTATTAACTTTTATGGAAGGAAGTGAGTTTTACAATAACCATGTTGGTTATAAAAAAAGCATTACACATGTATTGAATAAGAGATTGTTCTGACGCTTACATAGTATATTACAAAATACACACAGGTCTTTTAAATGTAAAGAAAAATTGAGGATCAATAAAACAATCCTCGTACACCAAGAACTTTTACAATAAATGTTATTTATATTCAGTCTCAGGTATTGCGTTTATTAAAAATCGTGCTTTCAATTACTCCAGTGTTTTATCAATTTAGTTACTCGACGAAGCTCATTTTCCTCTGAAAATAGAACATCATTGAAACGTCATCAAGGTTATCTATGCTGAATCCGGAAGATTCCATGAATTTATTTATATGAATATGTTCTTAGCCCAAAGGGACACTTTGATTTTTGTTTCTTTGTTATGATAATTTCTCTTATTTTAATATTTTCATCAATAAAATTATATATTTATTGGGTTGTTTCTTAGCACAAACTTAACCTTTTTATAAACAGATTTATACAGACGTGTAAAGAAAATTTATGTTAAAATCGAACATTTTAGGTTCGAATATCTTGTAAACAATTATGGGATATCAATGTTTAGCATTAATTATGGGAACGAGTGAGGTTTGGCAGGTGCTAAACAAGGTTAATACCTCAAATGTGACACACTAGCGCTGACCCCAACTTTTATTCTTTTCATATGCTTAAAGGTTTCACCGGTGTGTTGTATGCAGAAGAAAGGCCGCTCGATATAGAAACGATATGTATTATAAGATATAAAAGTTGTAGCGTGAAAAATGTATTGTATTAAAAACTTTTGTTTGCCATTCTCAGAACCAGAACTCGACTATTTTATTCTTCTAGTGTCATAAAATGTGTAACAAAACCTAGTTCAACAATCTTTTCTAATTGGTAACGCCATTGCAGCGTAAAACTTTACTACTTAAGATTTATCATGCTTTAGAAAAAAAATAAAAACGCTCAGAAACTGTCCAAAACAAAGATATTCTTGAGTTCATATGTAGGGAACAAAGAACACATATATATCCGCTATGCCATATCAACANATATGCGCCATGCCATATCAACATAAAAGACAATCGTTTAAGATTTCTGTTAGATTTAGACATTTTGTGCTTACACAAAAGCAACAAGAAGTGTTGAAAAAACGTTAAGACAACGGACTTCCCTATAGAAAAAAGAGGGACATCGTTTGCGTTCGGCTGTCTGACAGGATCTTGTAAATGAGACGGTATTCATGAATACCAAATGAGTTCAAAATATCTAATATTTAAATTTTCGCTTATTCTGTTTCGGCTCCCAGTGGAGTTTATTTACAATGTTTGAGAAGGGTAACAATGCGCTGTCATGGTAGATGAATGCAGCGTTAATTGCCGTCAAACATGCGATGCTAGTCCTCGAGAACCGGCCGCATTTTCCAGATTCTTTGTTTTTCAATTTTATATTCCTCACAGGACCCTATGGAGACACAGTACGCTGCCCTAAACGATGATTTTACTCTCAGTTGTTTAAGCCTGTGCAAATAATTCATTTTAAGTTTTGCATGCAAACAATCGTTTATTTGAATGTTTTCCTTATTGACATTTAAAGTTCTTCTGTTTGTATTAATAGCTTAACGACATGTTTATATGTATAAATACCTGCAAAAAGATAATAATCAGGAGATAGTTTTAAGCTTGGGATTTTAGAATGCAATGTTTCCTATTGATTAGCGATAAAAACTCCTTTACACAAGTATTCATTATCAATGGAATTTCTGAACATGAAATAACACGTTGGATTTTAAAACAATATGTTCAATATATCTAAATATTTTTTCTAATCGCTGTCAATATATGAATGATTATTTATTAATTCAATCTCATAACAATCATTAGCTCATACTGTTCATTTTAAATGTTCAATGAATCTTACTGATGTGACCTTCATCTGGCAGCACTGGAATCCGGGAATGTAAAATGATATTATTGCTCGGACACACATCGTTCGGATGGTCCGTGAGTCTATGGGATTTGCGATCTCAATACAATTACGAGAGAAATGATATACTGCAAACTAGAGAAATGACTCATACAATTAGCTTAAAATGAATCCTATTGAATAGGCAATATGAATAACATAGTTTAAATCAAACTTACTAAACATTTATCGTAAACTAGTATCGTTACTTTTTGCCTTTTTAAATATAATTTTCATTGTATATGTCCAGTTTATAATACATTTGTCTATACATATTTACTTATGTACAAAACATTGTAAACTTAAAATATAATTATTAATCAAATATGGAACTTTTAATGATAAGTTTATATTAAAAATCGATAAGCTTTTAATCGTTCTCGTGTCCTTTATTTAAGGAACATATTGATACTAAATTTTAATTGTTGTGAGCTAAAAACTCAGTCGTGAGTTTAAAATGTCGTAAGATCTTGATAAGAAAGGGTCATGGTTATTACATACTTAAGAATGTTTCCGAAGTCTGAACCTGCTGGCCTAAAACATGTTTACTACTTGTTCCCATCCTTGGCATGGGTTTTTGGGCTATTTTTGGACGATTTATTTTACAGTCGACAACATTACAAAGAACAAAAGGAAAACTGCAATTCAGATTGGAAAGCCCACTTACAGCTTAATTAAGAGTGCCTCTCGAAACACATCTGCACATAGAGTGGCATAACGACTTCATGACTATCTTTATGAACCTTTCACCGCTTTTCTTGAAAGTTAAGCTAGTGTTTTGAGAACCGGCATCTGATAACGTCATTCGCTGATCACATGAGCTGTGTTATTTTGATTCTGGGTCAACATATTTTGTCTTGTTTTTAGTACAAGATTAGTTAAAATTGCGACGCCCTTGCGTTAGTGACAACTTATTTATTAATATATATAGTAGCCATTCGCACGACATATTCATGGCCATTTAAAACAATTGTACTCCACATGGAGACAGCACGTGAAAAGGTTTAAGGCTAATTGTGAATTCATTTTGTACACATGATAAGCATTATACTCAGAACTTATCATCATCATCATCATCATCATCATCATCATCATCATCATCATCATCATCATCATCATCATCATCATCATCATCATCATCCTCATCATCATCATCATCATCATCATCATCATCATCATCATCATCATCATCATCATCATCATCATCATCATCATCATCATCATCATCATCATCATCATCATCATCATCATCATCATCATCATCATCATCATCATCATCATCATCATCATCATCATCATCATCATCATCATCATCATCATCATCATCATCATCATCATCATCATCATCATCATCATCATCATCATCATCATCATCATCATCATCATCATCATCATCATCATCNTCCATGTGTTGTTACAAAAGATAACGATAACACAATAAATCGATATTTTTAGATCGTTTCGCGTCTGAGACGCTTTATAATTTTATCAGTTTCTAACGATGATTTTTCGTAAATGAACGTGTATTTTCAGTATAAGTCTGCGGTATTAGTGTTATTTCGCACACTGATGTGCATTGTTCATTTATTTCTTGAATCTGTTACAAAAAGTTGAAAAATTTCTCATTTTTATAAACTGTGAACAAGTCTCTTTAATAGCTTATCTACATGTTTATATGTATAAATACCTGCAAAAAAGAAAATAATCAGGAGGCATTTTAAAGCTTGGGATTTTATAATGCAATGTTTCCTATTGATTAGCGTTAAAAACTCCTTTACACGAGTATGCATCATCAAAGGCATTTTTGAACATG
The DNA here is from genome assembly GCA_007657795.1 of Dreissena rostriformis. Lineage (NCBI taxonomy): Eukaryota > Metazoa > Mollusca > Bivalvia > Myida > Dreissenidae > Dreissena > Dreissena rostriformis. The sequence goes on along the minus strand of VMBQ01005129.1, from coordinate 51,307 downwards.
TAATAACACGTTGGATCAGGACAATGTTCTTGCATCATTTCGACATATAAAAACAATATGTTAAATATTTTTCTAATCGCAGCAAATATATGAATGTTTATTTATTCATTCAATCCCATAACAATTAGAAGCTCATACTGTCAATTTAAAATGATCACTAAATATGACTGATGTGACCTTGATCTGGCAGCACTGGAATCCGGGAATGTAAAATGATATCATTGTTCGGACACACATCGTTCGGATGGTCCCGTGAGTCTATGGGATCTGCGATCTCTATACAATTACGAGAGAAATGATATAATGCAAACTAGAGAAATGACTCATAAAATTAGCTTGAAATGAATCCTATTGAATAGGCAATATGAATAACATAGTTTAAATCAGATTTACTAAACGTTTATCGTCAACTAGTTTCGTTACTTATTGCTTTCTAAAATATAATTTTCATTGTATATGTTTATAAAAGTGTTCGCGGGTCTATGGTCTTATTTAATGGGAGAAAAAGATGCATAACAGACTCATAAACGGTTGGAGATGGAATGAGATATGAAATACAATGATATTGGTTAAAAAAGTTCTTCAATATCCAACTACACACTGTACGTTTGTTATCATAGTTATTTCGAATGAGCATTTAGGCTATTGCGTTTTCATCATTACATATTGGTGATACAGATGAGCTTCTCCCTTTTTTGTGGAAGCCGTAAGCTTTAACTTTTCCTATGACATACCAACGTGATATGCTTACAATATGTGCACAGATGAGATAATTGTTAGTATAGAACTTATATTTAGCATGGTTGCAAAATAGGTATAATTATTCGTATATCACAGTATTATTGAGCCTAACATTCCCGCGGTTACAAATGTGAAGAACCGTTAACGTAAATTACGCTAATAGTAATGTGTTGCGCATGACATTGAACACTCATTTGGTTAACTGAATCGTGCGAGTAATTGAAAGCATGACACGCACATAACCCGCTTAATAAGTTTGATATTTGTAGCACACATTAAGAACTAAAGTATGAGGTACGTAAACGTTATCACTCAAAAACTTTAAATGCAAACTGGAATATACTGTTGTGCCATTTGATAATTTAAGGACACAATACCAGCCAATTGGCCTTTCCGTGTAATAAAACATAAACAATATTCACATGCAATGTCTTGCTGAATCTTCAAACGTCACCAAGTTATTGCTTAGAATTTGCGAATTTTGACAACAAACGCGTGCATACAAACACAATAATTTTCAATCGCATTGTTTAGAACTGACAATTAAAAAATGGTAAGTGCGTCATACAAGTCCGCTTTAATTATATGGCCAAAGTTAAAACAAATGCCTCCAAAAAGCACATTACACAATAACTCAGATGTTGCCCAGACGCATATTATTGAAACTTTGTTTGCTACTGTGCATTGTAACTGGTGTCAAACATTATGGAAATTGCAATTACGTTCACAAATAAAGTCATGATCAATACATTCTCCGAACCCGTAACGTTTCCACACTGTGTATATATTTTAAATCACAATAACACACAACAAGTGCGACATTCCAGACGAGCAAAGTGTTTAACAAATACTGATTTGATTCTTAGATTATTTCAGACGACAACCACATTGTCACATTAACAGGAAATGTGAGTGTGGTAGAAGATAATATAATAGTACATACTTGAAGTCCACATTATTGCGGATAAACTAAATATTTATTTCATATGACATATGAATTTAAATAAAGTGTTTTAATGTTGTATCATTTGAATTGTACATTGATATAAGCTTACGATAATGTTTATATCAAGGTCCATAAGACCATTTTTTGTGCAGGATTCTCGTGGTTTTTTTTCTTACATAGTTGGCTTTAGTTTGTAGAATAATAACATATTGATCATTAAATTGTTTGAATGTCACAAACAGGCGCTAAAGGTAAAGATATTGCAAAATACAATTAAAGCAAAACGAAAGAACACATCTGTCACTCCTAGAACAAATTTCATAATAACTAATGCGATTCGGCGACTTTTAAATCCATTCAATGTCCCAATCCGCCTGTTCACTGTATACCGTATTAATGGCACAATAAATAGTGTATAAATACATCATCGATAATCCATTGTTAAAACTTTTCTGTGAAACATTTTAATGATAGAACAGTGCGGAAAAAAATGACAACAATCAATGAAGCTTTGACACGATCAGTTCACAACATTTGAAGCCACCATCGGCTACCTTAATTCAGATAATAAAGTGGTGTATGCAGATCAATACAACAGGGTAAATTTTAAAACTGGAAGTACTATACCATATTATATGATATTGAGAAATCAAAAGAAGTATTATAAGTGCTGGATAAGTTTTCTGAATGTGTTGTCATGGCGATTCCTTCAATTTGCTGATAATTCAAAACAATACCAGATACAATCTTTTCGCGAGCTCATACTTTTGGATTATTAAAAAAAAAAGATCTTACACATCATATTACACTTCTAATAAGATTAAAGAAATGTTAAAAATATGTGTGTATGCACGCATAACTAAACGTACTTAAAATGATGGTTATATATTTATAAAGTTTGTGTTGAAATAAATTCTGAATATAAGCTTGCTTATGTATGCGTTTTTATTTACTCGTCAATATGGGAAACAAAAGATAGCTGTTATTTGTTTTAATCTTATTTCTAACTTATTGTAAACTATGAATCGTCATACGATAACATTTACTTTAATATAAGGGGAACACGCATTATATTTGGCCTTTAAAACAGTAAAACAGGTAAATAATGCAATGGTGTTATATATTACGATCAACTTCTGTTTTAATTGCTAAAATTGATCAGTTCCGGATCAGGTCAAAGTTCCCAGTTTTTCTTTTGAGCTCTCAAGACAATCGTTTGACTTACATGACAATCGAGACGTCAAAGGATACAATACATCATCTTATGGGTATACAAATAATCGGGCATACGTTGTATTAATGTTTGGATAGACTGTCAAAACTAGAGTTCATGCAATTAAAGAATGTCAAGCGGACGTGAAAGAAGTATTAAAGATGCATTAGAAAAGCCCTCCGTTGACGTGCTAGACACAACACTAATTGATTAAATGCTCTTTGGAGTCGGATTCGACTATCGAGAATTATCGAGTCTGAACACGGTGTTGTCTACAGCTGCAATGTTATTTAGGACTTGAGTCTTTACTTAACACGGCGTGTACACGGATGGATTAATACCAACGCAAAAAAAGGATAAATACCTAAACAAAAGTCTGCAAATTGTACATTTAATTATTTCTTAAATTCTTGTGACCGTGTTTCTGATAATAAACTTTGAAATATATCATTTTAATCCAGTGTAATGAAAAAACATTGGTTAACGTCGGTTAGTGCCTTACGTTTCTCTAGTAGCATCTCTTTATTAACTGGATGTTATTTTCTGTATGAGTTTTTTCTCACACGCTGGGTCGCATCGAGTACAATGAAATACCTCTAGAAATCTTTATTTCTGAATTAATTTTAGATCAAAACGTCGACTGAGGATGTTTCGTATACTACCATTAACGACTAGGGTCGTATTTTATATAAAACCAATTGCCATTTATTAACGAGTAAATGACGCTTAACGTTTCTTAAGGCAATATAAACATTGGTATTATTTAATAATTGTAATAAAAGGTATGTTTCAAATAAAAGGTATTAAAGCACAAATAGAGATAAATTACATAAAATATTACTCAGTTAAGTGCTAATATATCAGGTTGTATGCGTTGGTAAGTTTGTTTTTTTTTTTAAATATTTCATGAAGGCACTTTGTTCGGTTACTATTCACCGAATAATTAGGTATTATTAAACGGTCTCACATTCTTTTAGGTTTGATGTATTTTTTGTACATCTGTTATGGGATAAACGTCAATGTAAACGAGATTTCAAGCAATATTTATCAGTTTTCAAACAGCGAAGTTATATGATCATTAAATGACTCTTAGTATTTTTTTAACTTTTGTAAACATATTTTAACTGAATGTTTGGCCTTGTTAAAACACCATGGTGTTAAATGGTATTTCATATCAATTGAATCAAACACCCACGTGATAAAAGGCGATGGATATTACAACAAAAAAGCTATACATAAAGACAGTAATACTAAAATCCAAGGTAAAAACCACCGACATTTTTGAACTGTGTTATGGTTTATAAACTGCGTTCAAATATTCCGGCTTCGTGCCGTGTTTAAGCAATTTAAATTTAAAACAAATATCGAGCTGATCATCTTTAAATACACATGTTTTGTGTTGTTATTATTAAATACATATCTCCAACAAGAATCTTAAGTTGTTATAATGAACATCATAACCGTTATTTGCATCATCATCAACATCATAAATTGTATGTTTCATGGACAGAAAATTTAATTATTTTCATTTTTTTTAACGATTACGAGTGGTATTATTTGTGAAGATGTCAATAAGAAACAATATCAGGTGTGTTTGTTGGCTGTTTTTTTGTTNGGGGGGGGGGGGGGGGGCTTTAATATTCGAAATATCTTGATAGTTTAACCAATAGACAAGTATTTTTAATTAATAAAAACTCTTTTATATGCGTGAATACCTATAAAGCAATACATAACATTCAATGTCGATTATGTCATTTAACCCAAATAGCGTGATGCTATCAAGACTTTCGTATTAAATAAAAACGCACAAAGCGTTATTTCTACAATTAAAGATAAACGAATTCATTCGAACTGTTTGTGTTATAAGGAAATATAAGTATAGCATGTAGTAGAACATGTGCAACATGGTATGATTGCACGATAAAGATTGGGTCTTATATTGACACATGATAAATTGGTAGCTGATAAAAAGCCAGATATTCACTTATCTGTTGGTCTGATATACAAGATGATAATGAACAAGTCATTATTTCTTTTATAGATAATCATAAAAAATTAAAATTCGAATATATCGCATGTGTGTTCGCACTATGCTCAACGTACCTTTTGATTGGAGGAGCCATGCCATCACCACCCGCAAGGTCAATTGCAACGCCTTGGTGCCTATCCCCAGAACACGATCCCCTAAATCCGACGTTGTCATGGTAGTACGTCAACGCAGACACTTTCTTAGATTATTATTGGTGGAATTTCATCCCCACAAACGTGGTCAACCCAAGTAAATTGAAATATCCGACTTCCTTACAGTTGGTCAAATACCCGCACTAAGTTACCTCCGATTACCACATATTCTTAAGTTTCGAGTGACCGACAACAACACGTCAATTTATTCCACAATTTTCATAGAATCGCCACAACGAAAAACTAGTACGATCGCTATCTATTATCTTCCAAATTCAGTTGAACGTTGAATCAAGCGAGTACGCTGTAAGTTACCTGAAAAGAAAGTATCGGTGTTATATATACATAATAATAATAAACGTAATGATGTTGCATGTTTCTAATTATTATACAGTGAAGCTTGAAGATTTGGATGACTCGTCGTTAAACAACTGTATGTTTTACAAGCATAGTCTGTTGCATAATGAGCGCTAGATATGAACGACGAATTAAGACGTGGAGTTTTGAACCCATGGTTATGCGTATGTATTTAGCTCTTCTGAGTAATATATTCTTTATTATATATATCAAATTTTGAATTTAGTTTGTCAATTTAAAGGCATTTTTTTCAGACATTGACATGGGTTTTTTACCCGAATATACGCTTTATATCCACTTGTATATCTGATTAAAGTGTTACTTATATTAAACGGGATACTACTGTTAAAACTTCACGAGCGCATCATTTGTTGCGTCAAGTTTTTCTTGGCAACAGGTTTAAAATTGTGTTTTATCCAATATCTTATTTCCATGGCGGATGCTATGGCTTCAATGAAGTGCTCGTAAATAGCAACGTAGACGTGTTAACAGCCAGGTTTGCCTCCTATTCCGCGTTTCGGTTCGAACAGTTCATGTTACAATGAGTTGCTTGTAAAAACGTTCAAAAATTGTTTGATGCACTGGTGAAATAATATGCATATACTTTTATTTATGTACGGAAAATATTAGTTTCATTCGTTTTCGGTTGTGATTGGCACAAATGAATAACTGATATTTACAATTATCGCAATCTGATAGACCCCAACATCAACATAAAAAACACAGTAAAAACACCGCTAGTTAGACTCATAATTGCTTTTAATTATACCAACAATGTATTAACATATATCACACTATGTTTTATTGGCCAAATATCATCAAATCTCAAATACAATCTCTACTTTTACCGCGGATATGAAAGTAATTAGCAGTATAACATTTTACAACTCCTCGTAAAATCGCTGTGTTATTTCTTCCAATAAACACGGGAAGGGCGTACACCCAAATCTTAAAACATCATTGAACGTTTCATAATTCGCCCCAATAACAACCACGCCTTGATACGATGCAGACTCGTTTAAAAAAGGCCTTGTCGAAACCGAGGCAGAAAATTCCATCGCTAAAGTCGTCGACAAATATAGTCACTAAAGCTAATAAAATCTGTTAGTTATTTTGCGTTTGTTACCGCTATTAACTTCCAGCATAAAAAATCTCGGCGTAATAGAGAACGCGGTGATAACCGTTGGTTGTTAATGACACAGGTTTGAATCAATTAATTAGCTTCCCAGAAGACCCATTCGTGGGAGCAAGCAGCGAATACTGCGTAAGGAAGCGTGCGGATTCCCTTCAACCGAGGTAATTATTTGGTCAACTAGGCATATTAAAAATATTGATATGCTAATGATTTTTTGTTTTTTTGGGGTTTTTTTTTTTTTTTTAATTCAATATAAGACATACAATGTATACATGTATATGATCATAAAACAAAATATACCATGTAGCAGCAATAGTATTCAAACATGTTATACAAGATATGCTAATATATACTTTTTTGACCTTGTGGTTTCCTTTAGATTAAAAATAAATAAATTATTATATGTATTTTTTTTTCTTTGGTTGTTTGTGGTAGGTGTTTACAAAAAAAATAACAGAATTTTTATGAAAAAAAGATGAGTTACATAAAGTGTGTGGAAAGCGAACTGGACTTGTTATGAAAGTTTAATGTGTTTCCATTTATGTTCAAATATATGAAGTGTATCATTGTTGAGGGCTATTTCTTTTTCAATTTGAATCTTTAGTTTTAAATAATTGATAAAACAGTTCATTGTAGGTGTTTGTTTTCTGTATTTCATGCTGAATATGAAATATTTCATTAATATAATAATGTAATTCACAGTGTCATTAACCTCTTGTATTTTGATATGCTAATATATTATATGTGTGTGTGTGTTTAAAATATCCCCATACTGATGCTGATTAAGAATATTAAAAAATAACATCATTTATAACATTATGTTGCGATTCGAAGGGGTTCAAATATCTTTTTCAAAGCCTTATACGGAAAATATGTAATCTAGAATATTTGTAGATGGTATGGAAATTCAGTATATGAACTACTTACTACTGTCAATTTTGCACAGTTCGAAAATGTTTAATGAATACTAGATTACAAAACGCATCTATTAACACATAATTACTAGTTCAAGGGCTATAAGACATTGCTTCAAACAACCGGATAAGATAAGATCATCTGAATTGATCATACAGATTCACATAGTAGCCGAGGCGATTCCATAGCAGGTAAATCAACCAAATGTCACTCTTTATATATTGCCCACTCAAATTCTCGAACAAGTAAAAGACGCATGGACTCAGATATTAGTTCTTCTCGCAAGTTCCAGAAGTATTAATTCCGTCTGGTAGGGGCCAAATATTAAAAAGCCTATTAGTGCTATTCTTACATTCCGGGCCCTAGGGACGCAGTGTTGTAGTTCTGATTTGTAGCAGTGTTTGTCTCTATTCATTTCCACACAGGGGAACATTGGTTAAAAATCAATAAATAATGGAGTTGCGAAAAGTGTTTGCTTATCGGACCTAGTCATTCGTGATTTATTCAGCGTACTATATGTGCAATTGTCAAAATACACGCTAGTTCGGGGGAAACATTAAAAAAAAACACACACTTTTTTGGCATGCAAAGGAAAGGATTTTTCCATTACTGTTGCAAATACCCAGCACCCAAATCTCCTTCATATATAAAAGAAAGAAATGGAATGTTGTTGACTACTTTTACTTTTGTATTTTGCATTGTGATGCTTGCAATTTGATAATCTGCAGGTATCCAGGATGATAAATTCAAATTCATAATTGATTACTATTCATAATAATATCGGATACACAGTTTCTTCCATAATAATAACAAACTCTTATTCTAATTTAGATGGTTTATAAGGATTAGGCATGTGCATGAATGGTCTATAGGCGATGTGATACATGTGTTACATATTTGTTTTTGTCTCAAAACTAGTGTCCACTAATTATCAAGTTTCTAAGTGAATATCGCTCATTACATAGCCCATTTTAAATGAAATAATCTCGTTATAAAGTTTACAACAACTTTATCACAAACAAATGAATTGTGACGATCAAACTAGACCCACTGTTATAAGCAATACTTCAACTCCATCAGATTAAACATACTAACCATGCATTTTAAAATAGGATGAAAAGTCGACATCAGGATTCTTTCGCATATTAATTAGATTATTGTCTATTTTATAAAGTGTTATTTAGTGGGTGTTGTATTGATAACAATGCTGTCCTACCTATTACCGCATTTGTTCGTGACAAGCGTGTTTACTATAGTTCAAACCGTAGCTATTGTCAGTAAAAAGTTCATAAACTCTTTACATTTGCATTGTAATGAATATTTAGGGTAACCAACTTTTTGTAATATTGATCATGTTTCAAATAAAGTATTGTTAATGAAAAAGATTGTTTTTACGATGTAGTAGGCATAACAAAGATATGTTTACGAAAACAACTGCCGTAAAAAAGGTAATCTCTTTTAAAATTACTCTAACTTAGGTAGTGCTTTAGAATAATGTATTGTTAAGGTTGGATTAATTTAAATCATGAATATCCATTGTAGGTTTTCATTTAGCACACAAAAAATGTGTAATAAAACCACAGTCAAAACAAAACTGCATGCATCGCATGATTGATTTGTTTTGTTTCGTTCTGAGCGTTTTGAAATTCAACATGTTAATTAACATCTGTTTATCCTTAACATGGGTCATCATATTTAAGCCCGCATTAATGCACATGAAAATCATATAGTATTTTACAACTTTAAACATGATCAGTTTTTAGCAATGAACATATTACAGACCGCTATCTATGCTCGTTAAAAAGCTTTGCACTATTGTAAAAATGACATTGCGTGAACTTGATGATTTAGGAATACGATATACGTCATCCATGAACTAAAAAGGACACATTTCAGTCTTAATTCCTATCTGTAAATCATTCGCTCTCAACGTATTCTATCTGAGAAATGCGCGAGTTTGATTCTTGATTAGTGATTATTCTGGCAAGCATTGAAAAGCCGCTACTAGATGTGAGACGCATACAGTTCCCTTTTTATAACTTGAATATCTGGGTGCAGTCTTGACATAGAAAGTCGTTGCCACTGTTTTCAAATAAGATCTTCACTTAACAAAAGTTATTACGCACTAAATGGAAATATTCATGCCTTTTTTCTTTTATCGAATTTCATACATTAGTTCAAATTACAAATAAAATAAGTTCGTGTTTTCCATGACCCAGCTAAATACAAAGTCCGTCGTACGTTCTAACCTTTGACATGTAAATACAACATTTCAGACCACATACTGGAAGTTTGAAATTCATTATCATATATTATATATCAAGGAAATGATATTATGAAACTACAAGCATGTGGTCTGAAATGTTGTATTTACATGACAAAGGTTATAACGTACGAAGGACTACGTATTCAGCTGGGTCATGGAAAATACTTTTTTTGTGTAATCTGAACTATTGCAAAGCATTCGAACAAAAAAGGAGACATGACACTTTTGATTTAGTGCGTCATTAAGTTTGTTAAGTGAAGATCTCATTTAAAAACTCGGGTAACTACCTTCTATTCCAAGACTGCACGCAGATGTTCACGTGAGAAAAACGGAATTAAATGCGTCTCACATCTGTCAGCGGCTTTCCGATGCTTACAAGAATAATCACTAATCAAAAATGAAACTCGTGCATTTATCAGATAGTTTACTTTGATAGCTTATAATTGTCAGATAGACATAAAGACTAAAATGTGTGCTTTTTACTTCGTCGATTACGTAAATACTATTCCTAAATTATCATGTTTACACAAAGAATGGTTATGTTGTGTAAACACAAGTGTACAGATTTTGAATAAGCATAGACCGTGGTCTTCAGTATGTTAATTGCTAATTAATGATCGTATTCAAATTTGTTAAATACAATGTGACATTAATGGGCAACAATGAAACAAATCACTCATTCCATGCACACTGTTTTGTTATGACTGTGGTTTATTACACATTTTTGTGCTAGCTGTATGCTCTAAATGAAAACCAACATTGAATATTCATGATTGTAATAACTTAAAAAAAAATATGAATTTAAACCACTGCCTTGGTATAGATTAATTTTAAAGAGACTACCTTGGTAACGGCAGATTTTGTGAACATCTCTTTGTTATGCCTACGGGCTTAATTGACATAAAGTGGAACTGGGTAAAGTATGTGATTTTAAAGACCAATACCTCTTAGTTTAAAATATTGGTTGTCAGTTGTAATATGTTGAAATGGCAAGGAGCACATGATTGTAACGTCAATGATTTGTATAAACAATACATTGTAATAATTATCCTATGTATGAACATTACTTTATTAAATCACGATCAATGTAACAATATGTTGGATGTCCATCAATATTTATTATGATGCACAAGTGTCGAGTTTTATTGACTTTGTATTGCTTTTTATTGACATTACCTCCAGGTTTAAACTATTGTTAACATGCTTGTTATGAATTAATGCGGTAATTTATTACATAGCACTTTTATCAATACAAAACCCACTAACTATTACTTCAGAAAATTGCTAATTAATCTGATGACGATGTTATGTTAAATCATGTTGTCGAGCATTCATCTTTTTTTTACATTCGATAAATAGAGCAAGAAATGGATCACAGAAATCCTATTGAATAAATATTTGAATCGTGTAATGTAATTTTCATTAAGTGCATATGCTTATGTAAACATCATAGTTCTAATGAAGGCAAACACTGAAATGCCTGGTTACAATCTGTTGGAAGTGAATTATTGCTTATATGGCGTATGGCCATAATTATAATCATATTATTGTGATTTAGTTAGTTTAAATCATAACACTTGTAACGGGATTATTACAGGTAAAGTCAGCTACGTAAAGAGCAATATTCAATTAGAAACGTTATTATTAGTGGACAATAGATTTGAGACAAAAACAAACATGTGAGGCATGTATCAAATCGCCCATAGACAAGATATTCACATGCCTAATCAGTATACCCCATTAAAATTAGAAATAATACTTTTTGAAACGATTTTTGTCATTATTATGGACGAAACTGTCTAGCAGACAACATCATAAATATAAATCCATTGAATATTAAGTTATTATCGTGGATAACTGAATATTATCAAATTGCAAGCTTCACAATGTAAAATGCAAACGAAATGTTAATCAACAGCATAAAATTGTTTAATGATGGGCATGAATCGCCGGTAATGTAAACAATTAAGCAAAATTAGAATAATCTATTTTTAATATTTAATCTCAGATGTTGCCGTATATCTTTGCATGCAAACATAACAAAACTGTGTATTGTTTTCAAAATATTAACGCATAGCGCGTATGCACTTTGACTATTGCACATGCACATATATTACGCTGAATAAATCACGAATGACTGAGCATGATTAGAAAACACTTGTAGCAACTCCATTATTTAATGATATTCAACCAATAATCCATTTGGTGAAATTGAATAGAGACTGATTCTGCTACAAATCAGAACGATAACACTGCGTCCCTACGGCCCGGGATGTCAGAATAGCGCTTGTACGCTTGGTCATATTTTGGCCCCTACACGGCGGCATTTACCAAAGAAGAACTGATATCTGAGGCCATCCGTATTGTACTTATTCTGGAAGGTTGCTGAATTCAATGGAATCAATAGTATGGCATGTTCCATTATTTTTACATGTGCTCTTTTAAAACTGAGTGGGCAGTATATAACGAGTGATACTCGCGTGATCTTCGTGTTTGGAAATCATCTCGATTATTATATGAATCTATATTATAATTTTGGATGATCCATCATTATCTGATTGTGGGAAGCAATGTCTTTTTTACCATAGAACTTGTTGTTTTTTGTGTAAATAGATGTGTTTTGTAAACGTTTATTATTTTTTTTTTAACACGGTGCAACTTTGCAAGAAATCAGTAGCTCATATACTGTTTGTGCATACTACGTTCGTTAAGCATATGGCTTTTAAATAATAATCCGAACCCCTAAGAACCACAAGATACAGTTATGTATCTTTGTATTGTTTTTTGTTCTAAATCAGCATTAGTATATGAATATGTGCATGTTTGACCAAACACTTACCTCAGTTTCAGACAAGACGCATGCATTCTTTCTAATTATTATGCGCTCGGTCCCACGAATGGGTCTTCTGGGAAAGCTAATTAATTGATTCCAACTTGTGTCATTAAAAACCACCGCTTATCACTGCGTTCTCTATAACGACGAGATTCTGCATGCTGGAATTAAATAGCCGTTACAAAAGCAAAACAGCTATCATATTTTATGAGCTTTCATGGCTATAGTTATCGACGACATTTAGCAATGGAAATTTCTGCCACGGTTTTGACAAGTCGTTTTTGAAACGAGTCTGCAATAAATCTCGACGTGGTTGACATGTAGGCGAATTTTGTCTTGAAGCGTGCATTGAAATCTTCAGATGTGTGTTAAAATCCCAATAAACATAATAGTGAAAGAAAAACAGCAAAAATGCCATTATTCTTCCTCGAGCGTTTATGATCCCACAGCTCGTAAGTCTAACCAGCGTCATTAGATACAATTACCTTAAACCATCTTATTGAATTTAATTTCACTGTTTGTTATATTTGGGGGTTTTAAACACAAATCTGATGATTTCTTACAACGTTTCGTAACATATTACGCCTTCACATCAACAACGGCTATATGTATTGCTGAATTGTTTCAAAACGCCTTGCCAACAACGTGGCATAACAATCCAAAAGTCGTCGACAAAAAAGCCATAAAAGCTAATTAAATATGATAGCTATTTTGCGTTTGTAACCGCTATTAAATTGCAGCACGCAGAATCTCGTCGTTATAGAGAACCAGTAATAACCGGTGGTTGTAATTGACACAAGTTGGAATCAATTAATTAGCTTTCCAAGAAGACCCATTCGTGGGATCAACCACAGAATAGTGCGTCAGGACGCGTTCGGAATCTCTTCAACCGAGGAAATTATTTGGTCAACTATGCATATAAAAAAATCTCGATATACTGACGTTGATTAAGAAAAGAAACTAATGACATGCTGCATAACTGTATTTTGCGATTTTAACGGTTAAGCATTATTATTTCAAAGCCATACGCGGAACATATGTGATCTTGAATATGTGTATTTGTTTGGAAATTCAGAGAACGTATTATGCACATACAGTTTTACCGTTTGGATTTTTTAAAATAAATATTAGTTTAAAAACGCATCTATTTACAAACAATTACAATTTCAATGGTTATTAGACATAAAACAAATCATACCAAAAAATCATACACATTCATTTAGTAGCGAGATGGTTTCCAAACACGAACATCACGCGAACGCCACTCTTTATGTATGGCCCACTCAGATTTAAAATTGCACACGAAATAAATATTTTGAACATGCCAGAACTATTGATTCCATTAAATTCAACAAGAGTCTCGAACGACCACAAGACGGATGGCCTAAGATATCAGTTCTTATTGCAGCTTGAAGAAATGCTTATTGCGACGTGAAATGGCCTAATTTTACCAAGCGTATAAGCGCTATTGTGACATCCCGGGCCCTAGGGACGCCATGTTATCGTTCTGATTTGTAGCAGTTGTGTCTCTATTCGATTCCACACAGGGGATCAAAGGTTGAATATCGCAAAATAATGGAGATGTTTCAAGTGTTTTCTGATCAGGCCTAGTTATTCGTGATTTATTGAACGTTATATATGTGCACTTGTGAAAATAAACACGTGCTATGCGTAAAAACTTGTTATTTTTGGCATGCAAAGATATACCGAAGGGGATTTTCATACATTTTTGCCATTTGTCCGTAACTGTTTTACATTACCTTCGCCCCATCCACATCATACAAAACTATGTTATGTAGTTTACTAATATTTCTTCTGCACTTTACATAGTGATGCTTACAAAATGATAATGTTCAGTTATTCACGATTCTAGATTAATATGTATAATAGTATGGCTAAACAGTTTCGTCCATAATGACGTTATGACAAACGTCGTTTTGAAAAGTAGTATTTCTACTTTAAATGGGTTATTTGGGCTCGCTATTGGAACAGCTTGTCTATTTTGCAATTCGTACATTTCTCACATGCTTTTTTGTTTTCGAAAAACTTCTAAGTAAAAATTGCTCATTACATAGCCCATTTTACCTGAAATAATCGCATATTATAACGTTGTTACGTTGTAAAATATAACGTCATCACCATACATTTGTAATAACAATTATGTTAACATAAGTAAACGCACTTAAGGAAATAACAAGGTTAAACCGTGGCCATGTTTTTCAGTGATATACTCATGTTGATCGATATCATGCTCTACTCAACGAATGTTGAAAAAACGAGGAAGGCTCGACAATAGTATTCAATATCACATCATCATCAGATTAATTAGCTGATTTCTGAAGTGATAGTTAGTGGGTGGTTTATTGATAACAGTTCTATTTAATAAATTACCGCATTTATTCATAACAAGCATGCTAACTATAGTTCAAACCGTAGGTCATGTCAGCAAAAAGTACATACACTTTTAATATGTGTATAGTAATGAATATTTTTGACAACCAATACAACGTTACATTGGTCGTGGTAGTAATAAGATATTGTTCTTGGAAAGGATAATCATTACGATGTACTGTTCATTAAATCATAGGCATAAGCATTGGTCATGGATTATGGTTTTCATGACATTATCAAAGTATAATTTCAACAAGTTATAACAAGGTAGTGAACAGGGCTATGTATTTTAAATAACCATAATAATTATACTCGTTGCAACGAATCGTTTGATGTGCTCATGTCCGTTACAACCAATTACACGTGACAACCAATATTTAAAACAACGAGATACTGGTCTTGAAAATTACAGACATTGCCCAGGTCCACGTGATGTTCATTAAGCCCATTACAAAGAGATGTTCCCGAAAACTGCCGTTACCAAGGTGTTCTCCCTTAAAATAACTATAAACCAAGACAGTGTTTTGTATTTATGTATTTTAAAATTTGGTCAATTTAAATCCTCAATATTCAATGTTGGTTTTCATTTAGAGCATACAACTAGCACTAAAACATGTGTATTTAAACCACAATCATATAAATAAAACAGGATGCATGATTTGAGTGATTTGTTTTGTTTCTTTCCATGCTTTTTGAAATTCAACATTTTAATTAACATTAGATGATTCTTACCATAGGTAATTATATAAATCCCGCAGATTCAGTTTTGGCACATTTATGTCAAATAGTATTTTGCAACTTTGAATACGATCATTAATAAGCAATTAACATATTAAAGACCACGTTCTGTGCTTGTTAAAAAGCTGCGCACTTGTGTTTACACACCATTACCATTATTTTCGTAAATATAGGAATACGATGTAAATATTTGAAAAATAAATAAAACGATAACTTTTCACTCTAAATACTTATCTGACAATCACTCGCTATCAAAGTAAACTATCTGATAAATGCGCGAGTTTCATTCTTGTGTAGTGATTACCCTGGCAAGAATTGAAAAGCCGCTGACAGATGTGAGACATAAACATTTTCCTTTTTTCGCCTGAACATCTGCGTGATATCATGGAAAAGAAAGTTTCAACCAGAGTTTCCAAATGCGATCTTTACTAAACAAAAGGTTGTCCGGACTAAATGTAGTTTTTTTTTTCTTTCTGTGAGAGATCGAATTTCATGCATTAGTTCAGATTACGTATAAAATAAGTTCGTGCGTTCGATGTGCCAAACTGAATACATTGTCCGTTATACATTTGCCAATGTGATTACAAAAGTTCACACCACATACTGGTAGTTTGAAATATATATATATATCGTATAATATATATCCAGGAAATAGTATTGCGAAAAAGACATCAGTCAAACAATTAAACTGATACTTTTCCTTATATCATCATATAATTATTGAAATAAAATTACTATTCCTTGAATTACCAATGGTGTAATAGTTAACCTTAAATACTAAACATATTTATTCTTTAATTCGCATGAAAACATTAGTTGCATCGCGGTTGCTTTCAAACTCATCTCGTAGTTCGTTAGATAAAATAAGTGCTTCTGTTTAAACATACTGACATAAACCGCGCAATGATTTATAACTGCTTTACTTTATTTAATTGTAAATAAGTAATTTACATCAATATAAAGCATTTCATTTTACACAGACACATTATTATTGATTTATGTAACCGATTATGACACTGTTAACGTACTTCACCAAAAATAATAAGCTTCGCGGGAAACCGATTGTGCGGCTGATACGCTCTCTATTTACTGGTCTCGGAATTACAGAAAATGTGCGATTAGTTCAGATAATTGACTATAAACGGGACAAAATGACACGCAAAATGTCAGAGAATAAATGTTTACTGTTTCAGATCTTCCAAATTATGTTACAAAAACGTCGTTACTTATGTGAGTTCGTATACTTGTAACGTATAGTAATTATGTGTATTTATTCGTTTAAGCGACATAATTACAGATGTAAAAAAAAATACAATTGATTGACTAGCAGTAAAGTTTGCTAATTTAATGTTTCTCTTATATAAATGATTAATTACGAACAGACGAGTTGCGTACAATGATATTTTTCTTGAGGAGTATTAAATAATTTGCTTAATGTTTATTAAGTAAATATTAATTATGTTATTCTTATTTGAGCATCCTCTTGCTAGAATTGATATTATTATTTATTTAAAAAAAAAAAATAAAAAAAAATAAACAGCTCTAATAAATTTTCGTCTTAACTTGCTCAATACCAGTACTTTATTTCAAATAAAAACATTTTAAAGTGTCAACTTACCTTTATGCATAGGAAAACATCCTAGTGATTTTGAAACAAGTCTGTTTACCATAACAGTCCTTAGTGCAACCACTTCAAACGGAATATAAGTATTTTCGGAAGTATTCAATATCTCATAATTATGTGACCGAATCGGAAGCACAATGTATTAGTATTGTTATTATATTTCAAAATACTCCAGTTAACCCGTTTTCGGTAATGTGAAGGGATGAACTCGTTGACACTCTTGCTTAATGCGGTATCTCACCACAAATACGCACTTATTATAAACCGCTGTTAACTATGACAACGCCACTATTATTCCTGAAGCGTTTATGATCCCACAGCTCGTGAGCATAACCAGCGTCATTAGATACCATTATCCCTATCCGTCTTATAAAAGTTATCATCCAATAATCTCTACTGTGTTCTCTCCGCCGACGAAACACGCGCGGTAACAGCGTTCCAGAGTTGTTCCGACCATGATTTAATGCCAACACTGGGTTTATTTTTAAAGTATTTGTTGTGGGTGTTGCTGTGTTTGCTTCACTATTTGTTATATTCGATTGATCTAGCTGCTCGTTTTTTCGGAAGCAAGTATTTAATATGCTAAACGAAAAACAATTGTTAAAATCGCTTTTTGCATTGCTCATTAAACTGTCTCTTAAAGTGTTGTAGAGTTTTATTTATAGAGAAATTAACATGAACAACACCTGCTCACTTTTACATTTTAGTCAAATACAGTAAACATGTAACAGCTGGTAAAAAAATAATGCACTAAAATAACTATTGCAGATGTGGTTTGGTGTATCTCTAAAATATAAATTGAACTGCTAGTTACCTACTTATGAAACAAAGAAAGACATATAAGCAATTTGTGCATAAGGAAAATCCCTTGTGATTTAAAATCAAGTTCAAACCATAAGACAATTTCCGAATCGGAATATATTAAAATACCTATTGCAAAATTAGTTTTGGTTGCAACAACTGTAATAAAGTTACCAAAGTTTTGCAATTTGTTATTTACATTACAGAAAATACGAGTAACGATGTGGATTTCAGATCACAGTGGCAAATTAATTCTAAGTGCGTTTACCGATACTTACCAAAATCTTAATACAATGGCAAATTTAACAACCATAAATAAACAGAAATATGATGATGCTTATTTAATTTCATTTACTGTATTATGCATTTTGATATTTTATATGAAATTTAAAATAATAGCACTATGAAGCTGAAAATAATAAGCACAAAATGACGCATGTACAAAGAAAGCTAATTAAAAAAAAGGTACCAACTTTTGCGTTCTGAAAAGAAACTAGATTTAAGCAATAGATCTTTAGTTTTAATGTATCATTTCATTCGAAATAAATCACATAAACATACATTGATTTATCATCTTCTTAACGAACTATGCATACATGTAAGAGACACGCGTTAGCCATCGAAATCTGGCGCGTATTGAATCAGGCGCAAATTCCTAAATGGGTAACTATTACATATATTAACTTCATTGTATACACTAAAGCTGTGTATTGCTATTAACACGTGAGAGGTCACGAGTGTAAGTATGGCCGGCACGTCGTCCTTCCACTAATATAATAGAAACGTATTGAAATAATTGCTATTTCTAATCTTCTCGTTATTATCTTTGAGCAATCTGACAGACGTCAGTCATGATTTGTCAAACGAACTTTTCATACAAGTATATACGTATAATAGTATGTGTTCTTTTATATAGAAAGTATGTTTTACTTTGCTCATAAGTATAACTTTAAAAGGATATTACTTGGTTTTAAATGTATAACCGTTTACCGGGTAAAATCATTAAATGCCGTGATTGACTGATTGTTGCCATACCCATGCAGTTTCAATTAGCCCATGTTAATCAGAACTATAGGAAATACCCATCTCTCATTTAAATATACGAATAATGAAACTCCAAAAATAGTGTTTGATATGGAGAGAAATTCCTGCTACCATTCGGAAGTATTTAATTTAATACAGGTCACCATTTGCCTATACAATTCAACACAATTCATAATACACTAAATATAGGAATATGACAAGAGCTAGAGTCAACCTAATCTAGTCAATTACTATTAATTTAGTCTAGGACTGCAGTTCAATTTTGTATGTGTTTTCCTTCTTCGCCCCCACCACGTCCCCGCCACGGTTTAATACTGCTCTTAACACGTACTCGTAACTTAAACTTCAAATACATTCAGAAGAAAAAATGGCAACGCAATTTCGGAAAAAAAATGCTTTTATACAGAAACACTTAATATGAAGACCATATTTTGTGAAAGCAAGCGTTTTATCCTTAAGGATTTTCTGGACATGGTTAATCATACAATCCCCTTTAAACGTTGACTGACCGTAATGATAAGCAGGGCTTTCTCATAGTCGGCGCTATGTACCATATTGTATATTTTGTTAGCGCTGGTAGTACAAATCCGATAAAGCCTTCAAATACCGATAAAACCTATCTGGAAATCCATATTTTCCAGTTTTGTTTTAAAATATATGGCCCAGAAATGTTATCTTTAGACATATGTGTTTAATATGCGTTTTCCGTAAAACAAACATAGCAACGCGAATACGACCGATACTACGTGTTAAATTGTTGTTCGATCCAACCCTAGTTTACGCGGGTTTTAAAACCGGTAGCTTATAAAGGATGCAGGAGTGAAAGAAAACATTATTTATTGGCAATCTGTTAAAACCATCAGCCGTTGCAATATGGAAGGTTTTAATTGTTAGTACAAGCATGCTGCTTAATGGCAGTATTGTTTTAATAACTTGCATATGTGTTATTCATGTTTCGTAATGCTTATGTTAAGTCCCTTCATCAAAACCATTTCTTTTTGCGTGTAATTAACGAGTGGTTTACTCATTTGTGATTGCTTACTACAATATTGAAATGTTTATTCATACCACTTCTATTTACTTTATATGTTTGCCTAAGTGCATTTGACTTTGTTGCTACTGAATTTAGGGGGCAATTTACGGCCTCGTTCATCTTTTTATGCACGTAGTGCGTTATTATATTGCAGGGAACCAATATGAAATTAGACGATCTTGTGCAAATCATTATACAGTGAGACAACTCTGGCAGGTGTACGATATTGTTCGGGGTGTGGAGTACATTTGTGGAAACAATAATACTGGCGGCCGAGCTTGTTTTGTTGATAGTACATTCAGCAAAGAGATGTTTTCGTTTATAATATTTCATAAATAAAGAACATGATTTATTTGTAAATTTCAAAACATACTGACACATGGACGTACGACTTCGTGCGCGGTACCAGCGTGTGTGTATGTGTGGCTTTATACGTGCGTGCGCGATTGCGCGATGTGTGTGTGTGAGTGTGTGTGTGTGTATTGTGTGCATTCATATGTGTTTACAAACAAAAATACTTAAACAATAAACAGCGTGATTAGGCGACTTAAACTTGTTGCCTGTTGAATTGCTTCCGATTATTGTGGCTCCCGAATTTGTGTTTCTTTACTGTTGTGACTAGAGCAAATACAATCGAGAACAACTATTTCAATACATTTTAATTCTGCAAAGGAAATAATGAAAAAAGGAAAACGCAGCGACATGTAAATTATAATTATTATGTTAATTAATTTGAACAAAAATCGTGACTTAGACTAAAATGCAAAACTACTTTTACAAAATAATAAACCATCTCACTAGTTTACAGACAAAATTATCATTTCCAGTGCGCCCCCCCCCCCTTCCACCAAACATAAAAATTGTAATGAAACATGTTAAATGTGTTGTATCATCTTCTCATATGCATGCATACACATTTTATGTATTACTCAATATAATGTATGCAATATAATATGTATATCCCGGTCGGATGAATGCTCTTTAGTCAGTATTAAGAATTGCCAATCTTTTAATTCTTAATACGTGTCTTTAGTACAAAATAAACTATTTATTCTTTATCAATATACCGTCCTTTCAGCTCAGTTTGCTCGTATTGTTTCGGTATATTGTCAGCGTATATTTTTAAAATCATTAACATTCAGAAATGTGGAAGCACACTACCTGAAAAACCTTTGGATAATCCATTCATCTTCAAAAAATATTTTGTGAGCAATGTTCTTCATTCCAAAAGCTTATATAAAGACATGGTTTATCATACCTATACGCTTGGTGGAAATTGATTAGCAACGTTTTGACATATTTTGGGTATATGTTACCAATCCTGAAATTCCCATGAATGCTCTCAGGATTTCAATATTTTCTTATGTTATATTAACGTTGAAATAGATGTCCTAGCAACGTTTCATTAGAGATTCATTGTGCGTTTTCCGTTGAACGAACGAAGAAAATCGATATAATATTTGATGCACACATAAACAAATTATGTAATCGTACGCCTTCTAAACTAATAATTGTCTGTTAATATAATGCCTAATTTAAACGTTGAATTTACCTACTAGTGTTTAGCACAAACAGCATGTTGTTATTTGGCAAATCATATTAAGGTATAGGATCACATAAGCTCTCATGTCAATTAAAAATCGATCGTTTCCACTATTGCTCGGATTTTCAATAAGGCATCACCATTTATTGCGATTAAAACTGACATCCGCCTCCACCCCTTCTCATCCATAGGGTTTAATCGTGTACTCTATGTCTGTGTATGTGTTACTTTATGGCATTTTCATATTGTTTCATTATAATAACGCATCTCAGTTTGTTTGGTGTATACCATTTAGTACGTGTTTCTATATACCTGTTGTTGTATACCTCTTCGGTGCGTGTTTTTACCGCCCATTATGCCATTCGGGAAAAATATGTTCTAGATCTATCTACTTAAGAGCATTTTATAAAGAATACCCTTTTTTAATCAACCATATTTTGTGTTCTTTCCTTCATGACATACGAGTCCGTCCGGTCTATAACCATTTAATAACCACCTAGGACAATACATAAACACGGATATGAGAAAAATATCGATAACACGGTTTTTATGAAGCTATTTGAACATAATTATGTTTTCGTTACTTTGAGTATTCTAAAACTTTCAACATTTTGAGACCATGGTTATTCACGATAAACAAGGGAAAGAAAAACATAAATGCGTTTTAATCTGTTCAAACTATCATCTGTTCTGGACGAGGGTCTTCTTATACGTCAATGGTCTTTTCATGAATAACAGTATCAAATCTGATCTTTCCGTAGACTTTTTATATATTTGTGATGTTTAAGTCTATTAATTTCTTAAAACATTATTTAAGTTAGGATTCTATTAATTATAATATAAATACTTGAAATTGGTTAACGATCATTTTATATAATATATTCTTCATATTTGTATGTTCGTTAACATCTTTTTGTTATAATAAAGATTCGAAATGCATACAATAACTTTTTAATCTGTCCCAAAATACTGTTTTCAATCTGTACATCAGCCGCACCATGCGAAAATAGGTATTATTCCATGTGCGTCCATCGTAGCTCAAGACCACGCTGCGCAATCGCGCAGTTTGATCTGGAGTTACCATGTCCGCAAATGAGACAAAGAAACGTTGAGGAGGCACACCAGTTTTTCACAAATCGGCTACTGGCTGCCGGGGTGTGGGCACTGTCCGTCTTCACAGCTGACACAACGTGTACACCTGAAATCATACAAAAATATATTCAGTATTGTTGGAGGTATGTCTTCCAATAAATACATGGATAGCCATGGTGTACCTATTTGCTCTATATTTTATAATGGAAAATCAGCCAATTTTGGGGTCTGAATGTCACCTGTTTTGGCGGCCATTTCCGTGATTTTCAACACAAATTTACCACTGAACTGCAATTACCAGTTCATTAAACACTGTCTGTTTTACTGCATCACTAACCATATATTTGACTGACACCGAAGAATCCTAGGGTCATCCACGTGGTTTTTCACAGAAATTCAGTTGAGTGGAGGCACCTTTTAAATTCGTGCAAAATTAGCCTTCGGAGCTAGAAACCAGCATATACGTATTTCATGACTTTGGCAGCCCAGCAGAGACACTGGCTATGCACTGGACACATTTTCGAATTCACTAAGCATGCATTTCAAACCACCACCACTCTAATTTTATACTTTTAACTTGTAAAATACTATTATAGCTGCTCAGTTTCATTGTATCCATATTTATTAGAAATTTCTGCACAGCCAATTCAACACTAAGGCTTAAAACTGTATAGTGCTACCTTATGAAGACTAGTTCCCGCTGTGTTAATACTAAGAGTTATAAGTAGATCTCGAAATGGAGCATCAGTACTCAAAGAACCAGGTTTATGTATTCAAGTTTTCTGCTGTCAATCTGTTTAATATTGTATTCCAATATGGTTTATTGTTATAAGCAAAACATTTCTAAATTTATTAGAGTAGAAATAATAAACAAACGAACACAGTGGGGTACTTCATTCAACTTCCTCATCTGCAGGAATCATTACGATGTCAACAAGTTATTGTGTCGATTGGTGTTTGTTTATTCGGTGTTAACTAACAAATGTAACATGTATTGGGATGCGTTTAAGAAAATAAAACTACATAACTTAAGAACGATAGCGGATATGTTTTCTTAACAAACCTGATAAAGCTACTTGATTTAATTTTTGGTTAGTCTTGCGTAAGTAATTTAAGTAATTTTGATTTATTTCTTTGGCGTTTTTCTATGTAATTGATTTTTCTCGCAAGTAACTTACGTGAATGCAGTCCATTCATGCTTAGCACAATGCCATAACTTATGCCATATTGCTTTTTATCTGCAATATGGGCAAAAAGTATACAATTTTAGTGGAATGTGACCAATATTCGACCCAAAAACCGTCAAATTGAGGTCATACAAATGATAAGACTTTAAGGGGTTTTCCTGCTATTTAAAAAAGGCCGTAAAACGGACCCGATCGAAAACCAAACGGACCCGATCCCCAAAAAACGGGTTTCCCCAATCAGCAATTATAACTTTTTTTTAAATTTTAAAAGAAATAAAGTATTTAAAAAAAATATCGTTCGTGGGTTTCTTTTTTTCACCAGCATAAAAATTTCCCCTTCTGAAATGCTCATCAATAAATCTAGTTCAATCCAGTTTTGCCCGCCTTCACGGTGTTTACACACTCGATGTGCGACAAACACCCTTGGATTGTAACAGTTTGACATCATCAGCTTACAGCGCGCGTTCCATCCATGGCAACGTCTTTTCACTATGGCATTAGCACCCGAGTTACATACAGTCCTCATGGAAGGTGTATATAGCGACGAATACTTTGTCCCCATGATACATGTTCAATTGGTCACGTGATAATGTCTGTGCGCATTAATACTCATACCATGCGATCGGAGCTATTTTGCAGTTAATTGCAGTAACGGACTTTATTCTCAAACTGATTCTTCGGTTTACGTATATTATGTTACCTATGGGGCGAATTGCAGAAGGCAATCGCCCCAAAAACTAATTAACAATATGCTTCAAACATCAGTGGTTATAGACGAGGGTTAATTTACTTCCAGTGAAAACCATTAAATGTAAATGTGTGGTAGAACATTTTATATTCGTATCCATATATCTTATTTGATTAAGTGATGCATATGTTTTGTGCATACAAATGTACAAGTAATAATTAATGTCGTGGCTATTTTCTTTCGAGTTTTTACATCAAAATCTAAATTATTCTAAGTTTTGTTAGTTGATTTTGTTTAAACGCTGTATTTAATAACACCGGAAACTATGTGAAACGCGTGTGTGAACAGCAACTTCGTCTGAGTTACAACTGAGGCACGTGCTCTACTATTTTCCTAATAAAACAACTCCGTACAACGGGCAATAACATGTCTCTCGCGTTAATTGCGCGTTCGATTGATTGGCTTCAAAGTTTAAAAATAGGGTTGCTTTTATGGTGACCGAACCCAGAAGAATTCACGACAATCTCTATTACAGTTCCTGTTTGCTAAATCAAGTCGATGGTAAAAAAGTTATTTCGTGTGAAATGTAGCTGATGTATTTAATTTGATATGTGTTGTTTGTAAACAATGCTCAATAAATCTTGTTAAAGTTGAATGTCTGAACAAGTACATAATTGACGTCTGATACAATATAACAAATATTCAGAATGTTTCAGACGTTATTTCTGTTCTCAACAAAAGTATATCATAACTTCTGAACAAAAGCCCCAGAAAATGCATGGACACTAAGCGTTATCCTTCGATATGAATTAAAAACAACATATTACTTGTAACCAGGTAACCTTATTACCCCAAAAATTATTTGGTTAGTTGATCACGTGACCTTGTATCCATGTCATATTTTGTATCCTTTAATATATGTATTATTTTCGAAATGGGCATATTTTATTTGTTCCACGATACAATTTTCAATGAAAAAGGCACAGTAAATTCTTTGTGGGCATAAATAAATTATTTTAAATTGTTCAATAAGTGTTGTAACCCAAAAACGTATATCTTAAAACTAGATAAACATATATAGTTAGTTATATACAGTTGTACACATGTATTACATAATTTAACCTAATTAACCTGCATACCAAGTCATATTTAACTAAACTTAAATGACAAAATCTCCTTTTGTACGTTTTAAAATATGTACGCGGTCAATCGAATGCAGGGTGCCAAAATAATTGTGAAACAAGGTGTAATTAACTGTGTCTATCAACGGTATTAAAATACTTGCATCGTGCATGGTTATGATATAAAATGGAACAAAGGTAAATATTCAGAGACGTTCTAATTGTATTGAATACATATCATTCCTAGTATAAACATGAAACCGCGTGACATTGATTTTTCCCCATAATATTTAGATGTTGATTTCTGTTATGTGAGATGCAACATTATTGGCCGAGTCAAGTGTAACAGCGCCGATAATGACAAAACTAGTGGCATCAAAAACAACACGTCCTCCCAAAACAATTTCTTGATGAAATTCACGCCGATTTATTCCGCATGAATCATAATGAAGAGACCGTATCAATCTTTGTCAGTATTGTACAAAAGCTGGCATTGATTGCATGGAGCTAAGCCATGGATCTTTATCAGATTTTAATCAGAGACGTTTTTGTACAATTCTCCAACTTTCTTCGTCGGCAGAGACACAGAAACACGTGGAGATTACAATTAATTGTACAGGTTTTTCTGATGCTTGAGGTATGTACAACTTAATGTTTTCAGTCGTCTACGTGACATGCGTTAATTCGGTATTAATATCCCTCGTTCGTTTATGAGCGTTAAGAAGAAAACCGACATGATTAAAAAGTTATTTCAGAAATCGCTTTCTAGCCTTTTGGTCAGACTGAGCTAAGTCTATCAAAAGTAACAAGTACATTTGCTCGAAATCCCCACTTTAGTGTTTAGAAGTGTAATTGGTTATTTAATTAGTAATTGGCGTATTGCGTTGCTGCTACGCATCATAAAAACATCATTGTCACATATGTAGAAAAGTATCGAAATATTAGCTAGTTTATATTGCACATTTGTGCAAAATGTAGGGACCATTTGGTTGTATCTGCGTCCTAAAAGCCTGTTGAGACACCATTGTCTTAAATACTTGAAAACAGTGTTGGTTCGACGTTAAGTTCCATAATAGCTTTCTCAGCTTTATCAGTACCAATCAACATTTGGTTAGTGTATTCGTTGCATGTTTGTTTTAAACAACTCGATGTTTGATTGTTTTATCAAATGTTTGAATAAATATCTTATTACATATCCAAAAGTAAAATTAAGCGTCTCCAAAGCATAGCAAGTGTATTCAGTTGGAATCGTCCTAACAGGATAAGAAATGTCATGTCTTCATTAAAAGGTTTTGATTTAATTTTGAAATTAAAGATCCCGATTCGAAAATCTAAAGCTTTTTTGCAACAATCCACACACACTTGTTATATAAGCTACAGTCTTTACATAGAATGACAACATATTTGTGATCTTTTATATTTTGGCTTTAACTTCGAGAGCAGCAATAGTATTTACTATAATTTGACTTGATATAGAAATATGCACATAAGTTGTTGATTTCATAAATACCCTCAATTACTAAATGCTCAAATCATGATTTATCTGAAAGATAAGAAAAATGAATAACGTAGTAATGTAGTAATATAATATTCCTAAGACTTTATATTGTGAATCTTGTTTTGTGTGTCCATTGTGATTCACGACATTAGTTTTCAGCAATGAAAAGAACGGACTCTCTTAATGGTGGAATAGTACAAGACCATGTATATTAATGCTTCCATTTATTATTTATAGTTGATGTAAAGCTAATGTGTATAATACTATAATATTTGCTAACGTGTTGATGCGCATTACCTCTTTTCGTGTGCTATTAAAGTACTGTCAATGTTTGAAGTCTTAACATATACACACGTTCACTGACCAATACTTGCATTGATGAGTAAATCAGAACTTATGAACTTTGTACGAAATGACGTTAAAGGGCACGACACAAATCGACGATAAATTATTGTTGATACTTCATTGTGGGCTTCTGAACACTGGCATAACTGTCGTTACGTATTTACATTGCCCATTTTTTCTTGGTTTATTGTTCTTTGAACCAGTGATCCTAAACCGATTTTAATCAGAGCAGATTCCTGCAAGTACACTCTGCAAACGATATTGGTATTTCAAACTATTGTTTTTGTAAACAATGAATAACTTGAGTTATATTAAACGTTTGTGTGAAGTTGATCGCAAATACAAAACTGCCAACGCTTATAACCAAATAAGTATTTGTGTTGATTAATACTTGTTGGAGTTTCCATTTTATCCAAATATATCATGCGATATGTGTATTATATTCAAATATATGCGATAACATAAATATCTGTAGGAAATTGTTTAATCAGAACGTTTGTAAAACAATTATGAGTTTCTAAAAAAAGACTAACAAACAAGCTCTCCTTTATATGCAATTGTGCACAACTTTAAACATGGATAAACGCATGTAACAAAAGTCTATTTATTTCCAGGTAAACGAACATTTATAATGTGTTGTAATGGTATTGTGGAAATCGCACGTGGTTTATAAAAGATATTGTCAATAAAAAATACGACAACAATAAATAAATAACGCTCTCCGAATGTTCTGTCAGATGAAGATAGGAACAGAGGGGTTCAAAATCTCAACTGTACTGATATCAAATCGTTATGAGCCATAACTGTGTCATCAAGATGCCTTTGACATTAACGTATGGGCTTCTGCCATGACTTAAAAAAAAATCTCATAAACTTTCACCTTGGATTCGTTGAATCATTAATCGATGACTGAGGGAAATTTGGAGGTCAAACAACATAAAAAAGAATGTTTATATTTCATTTCAAGGTTTGGTAGGATTTCTTGTTTAGCATACGAGATTCCGTACAATGCTTTACCAGTTGTGTGAACTTGGAAATTGAAAACTCTGTTTAGACTGTGGGAGCGATGCACGCAGTTGCATGTTCTGATAATGTTCTTCGTGATATGTAATATAGTTCTTCGTGAATACATTTAGCTACATATACATAAGACTATATAAATGTACAGCTCATCCGGAGGTTCATTTATTGCTGGGAGCTGAAACATCGCAACTAGTAACGTCGTTGGTAAGAATCGATTACACCCTTTTTGTATCCATAGTTTCCGGTCGCATGGACGTTGTAAAATATTGTTTCTTGATGTTTGCTTTCGCAACCTGCAATACATGATGATGGTGGTGGTGGTGATGATGACGGTGGTGGTGGTGAGGATGATGATGATGATGATGATGATGATGATGATGATGATGATGATGATGACAGAAATACAAAAGCGTAACAACTTAATATTGGCGCAGATATTGCCATTAACATATACGTGCTTTATTGGCATAACTTCCTAATTAATATCAGGCAATATATTGAACAAAATTGCGTGCTTTCCCATTGGCGAATTTAAAAAATGGTTTTCCCTCTCGATTCATAATTATATTCCTCGATTCATAATTCTATTGCATGAACTGGCTGCACGCACATTGGTGTAATGCCTTAAAGTAACAATAATACTCAAAAATGAACGGAAATTTCTTAAAGTGTTTCGTAAAATACAATACAAAATCAATGTTCCTTATAGCAAAAGCCAAAATTTTAAAACGAGATGTTTTCTGGTAACATGGATGTTTGTAGATATAAAATGCTTGTTTTTAATTTTTTGTGTACGCAATTAATTCCATTTTATAACCCCGCACTGCTGTCTATTCATACGACACATGAACACTAACATGGTACCATATTTAGGTTTCGTATGTCGTATGAATAGATATAGTCGCGGGGTTTTAAAATGGAATTAATTGTGACACAAAAAAAAATAAAACAAGAATTTTATATCTACAAACATCCATGTTACCAGAAAACATCTCGTTTTGAAATTTTGGCTTTTGCTATAAGGAACATTGATTTTGTATTAGGTAACTTTATTTTTCGAAATACTTTAAGAAATTTCCGTTGATTTTTGAGTATTATTGTTACTTTAAAACTGCAATAATACATTGCATCCGTCGAAACTGAAGTTTTAAAATATTAACAGAGAAAGCCATTCTTGCATTTCGAATACGTTGCCGTTATGAAGATGAATATAAAAAGTAGCATAATTGTGTTTTCCAGAAATATAATAAAAAAATCTATCATTCACCCATGTTCGGCTGAGCTTAATGATGGTGTTATATTTGTGTATGGTTCATTACAAAAATATAATATATGCATCAATTTATTTCTGTTATGCACACAAAACTTCTCTTCAATAATGCACATATTCAGTATGTACATACATGGTTATTTTACATTATGAAAAGTTGCAAAAGCTCTTTTGGTAATAGAAATCATACGCTAGCGTTAACATACGACTTGTTACCGGCAGGTCGATAATTTCCTATTCGTCAAGTAGCAATAATTCAACAATATTTATTGTTTATCTAAAAAAACGAAATAAAACTTTGGATAAAACAAACAAGTGGAAATGGTACTTCTAAGCAAAAAGAAGTATATTTATTTGTGGGTAGACAATATATTTTATGTCATTTATATTATATTGTTTGTTTCCTATTCAAACATTTTGATTGTGCATCTTGCATCAAAAGAGGTTTTTAATAAAAGTGTCATACTCAAATCGTAAATAAGTATTACTATATTGCTTTTGTTTTTGAAAAACAAATAACAGGAGATAAATAATAATTCACGTGTTCCTATATCATATTTCCTGAATTCTAGGACAATATTTTAGTGTGTACTTGTCTCTCCTGTTTATTGCTCAACCCCCATTGATCGGCTTCGGAACTGGAAAAAAGGGTTGCTCTTTATGGTGACCGAAAACAGAAGATTACATGACAATCGCTGTTACTAATTCAATTAATGAAATCAAGTCAATGTTAATATAATCTATGAAAACGGCTGGTAGCTTGTTTTTGTGTTTGCTCCAATCGCTGACATTTATCCACACAGAAAATGTGTGAGATTCACTTAATTACTCATTGACGAGCTAAATCAGCTGCATCGAAGAATATATCAAACAACTTGCAACCCATGATTTCGTTTCGTTTAAATGCGCCATAACTGAGACCAGTTTAGACCGCAGGTTGCGAGCATGGACGATACGTAAATCAAAATTGCAGTCTTTAAATTTAATGATCTGAATTAAGAAAGATTTAAAAATTGTAATAACACAAATATGTGTTAACTTAAAAAAAACAACATAGTATTTGGCTTGTTTCAGAGTTAGCAGCTCAAAGAATATTGTGTTACCTGAAAATAGTGTTCACGTATCGATTTGAATCATGCATCGCTACGTATTGAGCGTTTCCAAGGCCGGGGCATTAGTTTCATTCGTGTTTGTGCTTAATTCTTGCTTTATACTTTGTTCTTGTTCGGTGCTGCTTTGGCACTTTATCACTGGTTGTAAATAAATTACCCTTTGTTGCAAATAAGTGTTACTTGGCATCAACTTCCTTATCCCAGAATTTGTTACAGATGGAACGAAATATAGCGATTAAATCACATATGTGAGTGTTATACGACAACAACATCCATATAAGGCGATGAACCAGGAATTCTTATCTTACTCTAATCGAACGCTTTTCCAGCTCGCGGCAATGACAGTTACGCTGACCGGCTAACTCATTCGGTAAAGCGCTTGAAAACAATCTGAAGATCGTGGGTTCGATTCCCATGCCGAATATGAATCTTGTGGCATGTGTTTCGTAGACAATCGATCACCTGCCTTCAATAAAGGACCAAATACTGTTGCCATGGGTTTTCTTGCTAGTTCAGCCTCTTGTCCTTTTCTGATTTTAATCAGAGCGATTTTTTGGAATATTATCCTACAAGAGAAAACTACAATAGCTCAGAGACACGTATTGGTGATTATCATCATGGGGCTAGTAAACTATACATATTTTAAGCATTTGGTTGGTGCCTGGACAGTGGCCGTCTACGTGGATTAAATTCTTATCGTATTATAAAACTGGTTATCTGCATATTGCAACTATGATTAATTGCCTTTCTCGCATATCTTAAAGGCTACACATTGAATACAGATGATGCAGCACACCCTGGCCCGTGCCAGTAAATGTGGGGTAAGTAATGGTGAGGATTTTCAAATCGTCATGTATAATGTCAACATTATTATGTTATGTTTTGCGACCAACTGGTATCGGATAACACGCGATAATTTAATAGAAACACCAATGCATTACACAATAAAAATTACTATTTACACAATATGATTGCAGTAATAATGTTTATATATTATCAAGATTTTCAGAAAACGTGCAGGGTTTTAAATCTTTAAATTTCAACGATATCGAGAGTTTGTTACTTTTGTTATTTTTTGTTACCTTTTTATATTATAAATTAATGGTTGGTTTCCCTTTTTAAGATCACAGAATGACAATTCATGAAAATATTCCATATTCATAACACCTAAACACAGCAATCAAGAAACAACCGCTTTAACTTCAGAAAATTTAAAACAAAGCCAAAAAAACTTGATATGAATAACTATTGCTCGTTTTCGATGATTGTCAAAGCCTCTAAGACATCCATACAAAAGAGTTGTAACTTAAGATTGGCGCAGATAATACAACTGAACAGATATAAACGACGCTCATTTACATTCACGTGCTTTATGGGCATTAATATGCTTAATTAATATCAGGCTATATATTACGCATAAATGCGTGAGTGCCCTTTTGAGCATTTCATAAAGTCTCTACTTTCCGTTTCCATAATTGAATTCCATGAAAGAGATGCACGAATTAATGTCACACATGAAATTGGCTAAATGTAAGGGTCTGTTCGATATCGAGTAGCAGTTAAACGTAACGGCCATTGGTTATCATTTGTAATGCTTAAAAATTATAGACATTTTTAACCGATGAAACTGAAGTTTAATCATGTGAACATACAAATAATACTGGCATAATATCTTGCCGTAATGACGATGGAGATCATAAAGCAGTAAAAGTGTGCGATTGTTTTGTTTCAGTATCTAAATAATGCGCACAATTTCAATAATTAATTAAAACAATTGTATCCATCCATCAATGTTTAGCTCAGCTCAATGATATGCATAAGATATAAAAGGAAAACGTGTATCTACTAATTTATGAAGAATGCAAACATTTTTTACATACACATGTCATTATTTTAGAATGAAAGAGTCCTATGCTACATTGTGACACGTAGCTAAAGCGCTTTTGGTATTAGAACGCATACATCATATTAAACAGAGGACGTATTACCGTAACATATGGGAAGTAGATAAATTTCAAATCTTTGTCAAATATAACTTATAACATGTTATGTGTATCTAATGGGATGAACTCAATCTTACTAGAGAAAGAAATATAGAGAAGCCAGTGTCGTTAAAATTGAAAAAGATAAAACATGTTAACGAGAAACGAAAGAGCAACGGCCCAGAATAACTTTGATGCTTTATTTATTTCAACTAGGTTTTAAACGAAGTTGAAACTCGTGAATGTTATGTTTAGGTACTTCGGGAAAGGGGGTGTTCGGCAGCAAACAGGTGATGTCTGGTCAATATTTTTAGTTTACTTTGACCAATTTTGATGAAACTTTGGATACAGCTAGCTGGGACAGAGACATTTTGGGGATAGAAGGGTCAAGGTCAAGGTCCATGTAACTAAAAATAGACAAAAAAGCTTTCTTCTTTTGGGACCTGTTGCATCAAGGTCAATGTCATTGTTACAAAAATCGAATACGTCAAACGCATGTGTCAATACTTTTTATCTTAATTAACCAGTCTTGATGAAAGTTTGGATATAGTAAACTTGCATGCATGCCTAGCGTTTGATGTATTTGGTAGAAGTAGGTTCAAAAATCAAGGGGACTGTTACTTCACATGAAAACAACAAGGTTTCAGCTCGATGTCTTCAGTTCGGAAGTATTGCACTGAAATTATGTGTGTACGTAGCTTACTTTCAGACCTAGCTAGTGAATGCATTTGAAACCTTTAGATCAATGTCAATGTCATTTTTACTAAAAAATTAAAAACAAAACGGCAAACTGGTGGTTCCTGTAAATATCTTTGGCATAGAACGTTCTTGAAGAATCTTTGGATATAAAAAGTTTGGATTGAGACCCAGCTTGCGAGTGTATATTGTTTTTTGGATTTGTAGTCGGTTCTATGTCAAGTTTACTGTTACTTAAAATATTAAAACGTTTGCCACTCAATAACTTAAGTTTGATTGGAGTAATAACAATAAAATGTTGTACTTTAGTAACTCACATTCAGAACAAGCTTGGGATTGCATTCGGGGAGACCACAAAATATTTAACTGGGCATCGTGTTTGTCGTAGAAAGCTCCATACAATGTTGTTTTTTCTATGAATTTGGAACATGAAATCTTTGATTTTACATTTTTGTTTTGTTGAGTAGATGTTAACAAAAATTCAAGAATTATTGAAATTGTGTGGATTTCTGTATTACCCAATGTAGTATTTACTTTGAAAAGATGGCAGCGAAATGTTGTTTCGGTGATATGTATTTTGATAAGCATACGTCGTCCGTCAAACAAATAAACGGGTATGATATAAATATCGAACGCACGTCTTGTAAGCTTTTGTTTAGTCAAAAATTGTTAAGAGTGATCCCGAAACGATGTGCTTTGAGCTCCATGCTTATAAACAAATCGTGCGTGAACTAAGGCAGTCTAAATCTGTAGGAAACACTAGCGGTTGCCGTAAAGGGATCATTTACAACCGGTGAAACGTCACAAAATACACTTGCATGTGTAATTTTCGGTATGCTTTGTATTTAAATTTATTGGAAATTATATTTTGTATGCACTTTATAAGGAAAAGTGTGTTATCATTAATAATTATATACAGAAGTCTTATGCAAGACATACGTAATTGCTCGGGACAAAATAATTATAAGCTGTATTATGAACACAATTGTTTCCACTTTTTTTGCAAAAAAAAATTTGTTTTGTTGCACAAAATTCACTGAAATTCAATTTTTAATCCCTAAGACAGTTTATATTTATGTTGTTGTTGTTGTTTTTAAAAAAAAAAATATTTTGCATCTTGCAGAAAAAGACGTTACAAACAAAATTATCATGCTCGAAACGCACATATGTACCCATTCGACATTATTATCGATATGTTTTGCTTGCACACATAACGAGAGATACATATTATTGCACGTGTATAATATTTCCTAAATTATATAACAATAATTTAGTGTGTACTTGTTTCTCCTGTGTATTGCTCCATCCCCCATCGATCGGCTTTGCATCTGGAAAGAAGAGTTTCTCTTCATGGCGACCGAAGCCAGAAGATTACATGATAATCGCCGTTACTGATTTCATTTATTAAATCAAGTCGATGTTAATATAATCTATATAAAACGGCTGTTAGCTTTTGTGTTAGAACCAATTCCTGACATTTATGCAGAAATACCATGTGTTTAAGATGACGCTTTCTGGACTAAAGCATGTATTACTAATCTTCTCGTTAGTATCTTTGAGCAATCTGACAGACGACAGCCCTGATTTGTCAAAAGAACTTTTCATATATACGTTTATAAGTATGTGTTCTTAAATATCTACATTATATATAGAAAGTATGTATTACTTTGCTCGTAGCATTTACTTTGAAAAAGGATTTTACTTGTTTTTTTCTGTACAGCCGTTTCAGTGGTAAAATCTGTTAAAGTCGTCCTTTACTTGATTTGTCCATTACCCATGAAGTTTCAATACGTACATGTTAATCGGAAACGTTGGAATTACCCGCTCACTTATCAAACATAGAAATAATGAAACTCGAAAATCTTTTATTGATATAAATTAATGTTACCATTCGGTAGTATTTTATGTAAGACAGGTTCCATTTGCCTATACAATT
This sequence comes from Dreissena rostriformis, assembly GCA_007657795.1. Lineage (NCBI taxonomy): Eukaryota > Metazoa > Mollusca > Bivalvia > Myida > Dreissenidae > Dreissena > Dreissena rostriformis. Next base: position 15,596 of record VMBQ01005129.1, on the reverse strand, counting down.
TAAGACAATATATACTACACTTAATATAAACAGGATGAGAGCTGGGCTGTACCCACTCTAGTAAAAACATATTAGTTTCATGCTCTCACCTAGTACTCCTACCTTAAACGCCCAAGACATTCAGACAAAATGGCATCAAACTTTCTAAAATAGCTTTTAAAAATTAACATAATAATATGAAGACAACATTTTGTGGTAGCAAGCTTTTTATCCCAGATGATTATATTGAGATATTGTTTATCTACAATCCCCTTTAAGTTTTCTGAACTTAATGATGAGCAGATTTTTATCGTGGTCGGCGCCATGTACTATGTTGTATATATTGTTAGCGCTCGTAGTACAAATCCGATAAATCCTTCAAATACCAATGTCTAGAAAACCATATGCGCCACTTTTTTTTTAAATACATGACCCAGCCATGTTTTCTTTAGACATCTGTGTTTAAAATGCGTTTTCCGTAAAACGTACATACGACCGATAGTGATAATACGTGTTTAAAATGTTTTCGATCCAAACCTGGTTTCCCCGGTGTTTGAAAACCGGTTGCTCATAAACGACTTATGAGTGAAAGAAAACATAAATAATTCTCAATCTGTTAAAACCATCAATGCCAATATTGAAGGTTTTCACCGCCAGTACAAGCATGCTGATTAATGACAATATTGTGTTAATTACTTGCATATGCGTTATGTTATATAACAACTGTTTTTTTTTCTGTATGTGCATCGTTCGTGCTTCTTAATGCTAAGTTGAGTCCATTTTTTGCCGTGTAATTGACGAGTGCTTAATATATGTTGATTCCTTACTGCAATACTCAAATGTTTATTCCAATTGCTTCTATTTCCGTTATGTGCTTGCATTAGTGCATTTGACTTTGTTGCTACTGAATTAAGGGGGCGATTTACAGCCTCATTGATCGTTCTATGTATGTATTACGTTATAATATTACAAGAAACCAATAAGCAAATTGACGGTCTAGTGCAAAATATTATACAGGGAGACAACTCTGGCTGGTGTACGATAATTTCCGGGGGTGTAGACTACATTAATTTGTGGAAACAATAATACTGGCGGTCGAGCTGATTTTGTTGATAGTATATTCCGCAAAGATATATTTTCGTTTATAATAGTAAATAAATAACGAACATGCTTTATTTGTAAATTTCAAAATATGCGGACACTTGGCGTATGACCACGTTGTAAGTGCGTGGTACATGTGTGACTTATACGTGCGTGCGTGCGTGCGCGTGCGTGCGTGTATGCGTATGTGTGTGTGTGTAAATAAACAGCATGATTAGGCGACTTCAACTTGTTGCCTGTTGAATTGTTTAAAATTATTGTGGCTTCCCGAATTTGTGTTTCTTAACCTACATTACTGTTGTGGCTAGAGCAGACACAATCGGGACCAACTCTTTAAGTTTTAGTTCTTCAAAAGAAATAATGAAAAAGAAAAACGCAACGAAAGGTACATTTTACTTATTATGATAATTAATGTGAACAAAAATCCTTTCTTAGACATAAAATGTAAAATACACATAAACAAAAATAATCCATCTTACAATTTTACAAACAAAATTATCATTTCCACTGCGACCCACTCCCNACGAACAACAAACAAACAAACAAAAAAAAACAAAAAAACTTAAGAAATGTAATCAAATATGTATGTTATATGATTGATTAAACTATCTTCTCATATGCATGCATACACATTTTATGTATTACTTAATATAATGTGTTCACTATAATATGTCAATCTGGGTCAGATGAATTCTTTAGTCAGTATTACGGAGTGTCAAACTTTTAAATTTTTACAAGTTCCTTTCGTACAAAATAAACTATTCATTCTTTATCCTTTTAGCACAGTAATTATGTAATCAAACGTGATATATCTGAAGTATTTTTTTTATTTAAAAGTGAATCAATTTATTTCTAAAAAAATAATTTTAGTTTTTTTTTCTCTTGTTCTTATAATAGAAACAGTTGACATTGATTGATGATTGTTTTCTAGAATTTCCTTCATTTATATACATATATTCATCATATTTTAATGTTCGGTAACATCTTTTTTATAAGACAGATTAGAATTGCATAGAATAACTTTAAAATCTGTCCCAATATACTGTATTCAATCTGTATATGAGCCGCATCATGCGAAAACGGGTCTAATGTCATGTGCGACCAGCGTAGCTCAAGACCAGCCTGACCGCAAATGAGAAAACAAAACGTTGATGAAGACTAGTTCCTGCTGTGTTGATACTTAGAGTTAGTAGTAGATCTCGAAATGCAGCATCAGTACTCAAAGAACCAGGTTAATTCAATTAAGTTTGTTCTTGTCAATATGTTTAATATTGTATTCCAATATGGTTTATTGTAATAAGCAAAAAAATTCTAAATTCATTAGAGTAGAAATAATAAACAAACGAACACGGATGTGGTACTTCATTCAAATATCTCATCTGCAGGAATCAGAACGATGTCAACAAGTTCGTGTGTAGATTGGTGTTTTTTTATTCGGTTTTAACTAAAACATGTTTCATGTATTTGTATGCTTTTAAGAAAATAAAACTGCATGACTTAAGAACGAAAGCGGATACGTTTTTTCCACAAACCCGATATAGTTTTTCTGTAAGATTTAGGTTAGTCTTGCGTAAGTAATTTAAGTGAGTTTGATTTATTTCTTTGGCGTGTTTCTTGGAAAAATGATTTTTCCTCGCAAGTAATTTACGTGCATGCAGTCCATTCTTGCTGAGATCAATGGCATAACCTCTGTGAAATTCTAAGAAATATATCGAGCTCGTTCGGTTTAAAAGTTGTTTATATACTTTAAACGTTGGTGCAAATTGTTAGTTGTATGTGCACTTCATGATTTATTTGATTTGCCACATTCGATTAAATTCTTGAAAACAGGGCGGGTCTTGTTTAAAGTGTCATTTCTAGCACACTGGTCAAGTTTAATGCATGCACTAATTACGAAAAAAGAAATTCATTGAATGAACTCTATTAAGATATGTTCAAAGCAATTACCAAAGTCTTTCAATATAGTTAAATATAATCATGGAATAACTAAACCGATGTTTAATTAAATATAAGCATACCTGTTTGAATTACAATTGTGTCCGAAAGTGTATGAATTGCATAAGAGGCTTAAACACCGAGACCCATTTACACGTATTAACATACCCTCTGTGTTTCTTGAAAAGAAAAATATTTGGGAGCCATGCTAATATACGTAACAAAAAGCAAAACTAATTTGCAATATGCTTTTAACATCAATGGTTACAGACAAGTGTTAATTTACTTTCAGTGAAAGCCATTAAATGCACGTGTTGTAGAACATATTATATTCATATCCATATATCTTATTTGATTAAGTGATGCATATAATTTTTGCACACAAAGGTACAAGTTATAATTAATGTCGTGGATATTTTTGTTCAATTTTTAGATCAAAGTCTGAATTTTTTTTCTTTGATGTTGTTTCAAACTCGGTATTTTATAACACAATAAAAATATGTGAAACGCGTGTATGAACAGCCACTTCGTCTGAGTTACAAATGAGGCACTTGCTCTACTATTTTCCTAAGAAAACAACTCCGTAGAATGGGCAATTACAGGTCTCTCGTGTTCATTGCGCGTTCGATTGATTGGCTTCGAAGTTGAAAGGAGGGTTTCTTTTACGGTGACCGAAGCCAGAACAGTACATGACAATCTCTATTACTGTTCCTGTTTGTCACATCAAGTCGATGGTATTAAGTTATTTCGCGTGAAATCTAGCTAATGAATTTAATATGATATTCGATGTTTGGAAACAATACTCGATAAATCTTGTTAAAGTCGAGTGTCTGAACAAGTACATTATTTACGTCTGTTACAATATGATAAAACTTAAAAAAAAAAAATAGAAGTTATTTCTGATCTCAACAAAATATATCATATCCTATGAGCAAAAGCAGCAGAAAATGCATGGACAGTTAGTTTGATCCTGCCATATGAATTAGAAATAACCTATATGTTGTAACCAGGTAACCTTATTACGCAAATAAATTATTTCTTTTTCGAAATTAACACGTTTTATTTGTTGTACGATACAAATTTTAATTACACAGCACATTAATTCCTTGTCGAAGGCATACATCTATTATTTCAAATTGTTCAGTAAGTGTTGGAACACAATAACGTACTTGTTCATCAAAACTAAATCGACAAATTTGTTAGTTATATATTAGTTTTACACATTTATCACATAAGTTTACCCAATTAACCTGAATACCAAGTCATATTTAATTAAACTTAATTTACAAAATCGCATTTTGTACTTCTTAAAATATTGACGCGGTCAAGCAAATGGGTGCCAAACAAAAGGGAAAGAGGTCGTATTTCAGTGTCTGTCAACGGTATTAAAAAATGTGCAATGTTCATTTTTCAAGTTTATTAAGAGGCAAATATTCAGAGACGTTCTAGTTCTATTGAATACATATCATCCCTATTATACACATGTAACCGCATGACATTGATTTTTTCCCATCATTTTTACATGTAAATTTCTGTTCTTTGAGATGCAACAATGTTGGCCGAGTCAAGTGAAACAGCGTCGGTAATGTCTGTTCTATGTCCAGAGGGGCTCACAATCTCAACTGTACTGATATCAAATCGTAACGAGTCATTAATATGTCATCAAGATAATGCCTGTTTGACATTAACTTATGGGCTTCTGCCAAGACTTAAAGAATTATCTGATAAACGTTCACTTTGAATTTGTTGAATCATTTACCCATGACTGGGGTAAATATGGAGGTCAAACAACATAAACACGGATGTTTGTATTTCATTACAAGGTTTAGTAGGATATCTCGTTTAGCATACGAGATTCCGTACACTGTTTTAACAGTTTGGATATTGAAAACACTGTTTAGACCGTGGGAGCGATGCCAGTAGTTGCATGTTCTGATATATATTATAGTTCTACTTCCGAAGACCAAACCCATACTCATTGGCATCGTCTATCGACCTCTGAAACAGCTGAACTTTCTGGAAATTCTTGAAACTGTGTGTTTTAGTTCACCTCATTTTATGGAATATGAAACTCTCATATTAGGCGATTTAAACATTGATGTGTGTACCCGAAATAAACCAAAGTGTGCATTACTTCCTACTTTGTGTTCCTTTCTCAATATGTTTCATTTAAAACAGTTAATTAATACATCCACTAGAGTTAGTCATTCATCGTCTACTACAATAGATCTTATTATTGTTTCAGACTCGGAAAAGATTTCTCAGTCAGGTGTTTTAAATACATGTTTTAGTGACCATTTTACTACATATTGCACAAGGAAAGTTTCTTAAAATTATATTGGAAAACATAACACTATTAAAGCACGTTCTTTGAAACGTTACAATAAAGATGACTTCCACCAAGCATTACTGGCGGTTGACTGGACACCTGTGATACTTTATGATTGTGTTTTTGAAGCATGGAACATTTTTAAGGCTATATTTTTAAATGTCATTGATAATATTGCTCCCGTTCGTGAAATGCGTACTAATCAAAGGACAGAACCTTGGATTACTCCAGACATTATTAAGTGTTTAAATGATCGTAATAGTGCTTTTCATTTATATAGGAAACACAAGACTGAAGAAAATTTTGCTTACTTTAAATCACTTAGAAACAAAGCCAATGGTTGTATTTTTAAGGCTAAAAAAAATATTTTAGCGAATCTTTTGAAATTTATAAGAATGATTCTAAATCCTTATGGAAATCCTAAAAGGAACTTGGTCTACCTTTTAAAAAGGGCAATTCATCATCTTCATGTAACATTAGTCTGAAAATAGGTGATGAAATCTGTTTTGATAAATTCAAGGTTGCTGAAAAATTTAATATGTTTTATTGTACTGTTGCAATCAATCTTACTGCAAAACTACCTGCAGCATTGAACAGATTTGGCAAGCAGTTTGTATCAAATGTTAATTCATCAAAAGGCATTAAACCTAGCAGTTATTCTTTTTCATTGATGTCAGGAAATAGTATTTAAAAGTATTTGAATAAGCTAGGGGAAAATAAATCTACTGGCTTTGATGTTATTCCATCTCGTTTTGTTAGGGATAGTGCAACTATTATTATTTTCCTTTAACACATATTGTAAATTTGTCACTTATTCAAGGTACTGTGCCGGATGATTTGAAGGCTTCTAGAGTTGTTCCTCTTTTTAAAAAAAGATGATAAAACTGAAGTAGGTAATTACCGGCCTGTGTCTATTTTAAGTATTATTTCAAAAGTTTTTGAAATAGTTGTATATGACCAAATTTGTACTTATCTTAAAGAAAAGGATTTATTTTATAAATTTCAATCTGGTTTTAGATGTGGTTTTTCCACAGACACCTGCCTTATTCATTTGTCAGACTTCATCAGGTTTCAAATGGATAAATGTCACCTTGTAGGTATGATTTTAATGGATCTTCAAACACCTTTGACACAGTAGACCATTCAGTTCTTCTCATGAAATTTTGAAGTCATGAGTCTCAGTCCTGATGTTTAACAATGGTTTAAGTCATAACTTTCTAACAGGCAACATCTTGTTGATGTATCTGGTTCTTTCTCTTCTAGTGCTGAGGTTACTTGCGGTGTTCCACATGGATCCATCTTGGGGGCACTAATGTTTTTAATATATGTGAATGATATGCAGGCAGTGATTAAAAATAAACTTCTTCTGTATACTGATGATTCTGCAATTCTTGTTGCAGGTAAAAACAGGTCTTTCATTGAAAAAGAACTGTCAGATGAATTACAGTTGGTTAATTGACAATAAACTATCTCTACATTTAGGTAAAACAGAGACAATTCTATTTGGTTCTAAACCTAGGTTAAAGTCAGGTGCTTCTGTCAATGTTTGTTGTAATGGTACTCATATTCAGTCAACTTCTTTAGTCAAATATCTTGGTGCTACACTTGATCAGTCCTTATCTGGTGATTTCATGGCTAGTTCTGTTGTTAAAAAGGCTAATACAAGGTTAAAGTTCCTGTATTGAAAACGTGATTTTCTCTCATTCCACACTAAGAAACTTCTAGTCATGGCTCTAATCCAATGTCAGTTCGATTACGCATGCTGCTTTTGGTATCATGGTATTACCAAATTTTGGAAAGATAAACTTCAGGTCACACAAAATAAATTAATAAGGGTTGTCCTCAATCTAGGTCATATGTCAAATATAGGTAATGAACAATTTAAGGTTTTGAATTGGTTACATTTTTCAAAAAAGAGTGGAACAAACTACCCTTTGTCATGTTTTCAAAATCAAAAATGGTATGGCTCCTGAATATATGAGTGAAAACTTTGTTCCCTTTGACACTCTTCATTCATATAAGACTATGTCAAGTAAAAGTGGGTGCTATATTTTACCCAAAGTCAAAGGTTTTGGTGCTAAATCTTTTGCATTTAACGCTTGTGTTCTGTGGAACAAACTACCTTCTACTTTAAGGAATATTACAAATATAACTCATTTTAAGATGTCAGTTAAAACTCATCTTCTTAATATGTAATCATCTGTGTAGTTAGTTTTTAATTTACCCACATTTTAATATGTCTACATTTTCATGCAAAAAATTGTCTTTCATAACTCAAATCTGTGATATTCATCCCATGCCTCTCTATGTCAATACTATCAATATCCAAGGACCACAATGGAAATAAGAGATTAAGTTCTCTTTTTTGTGTAATCCTTGGTGTAATGTTAATGACATGGTTTCATTTTTCATACATGTTTATTGTTTTACTATTTTATCATGTATGTAGATATGTCAATATATCTGTCTATCTAGTTCTTCGTGAATACTTTGAGTATAAGACTATATTGATGTACAGCTCACCCGGAAGGTCATTTATATCTGGGAGCTGACACATCGCAACTAGTAACGTCGTTGGTAAGAATCGATAACGGCCTTTTTGTATCCATAGTTTCCGGTCGCATTAACGTTGTTAAATATTGCTTCTTGATGTTTACTTTCGCAACCTTCTTTTAACAGCATTTTTAACAACACCAACATAAGTTGTTTGCTATTGATACGATTCATGATTATATGATCTGTTCACCACTAACACGTGTTAAAGATGTAAGTAGCTTTTTGGTCTCCGTTTCCGTCCGTGTTTGAAATCAATGAGCAGCCATGCTTATGCACAACAACTAATTAAAAATATGTTCACGACATCAACACTTACGGACAAGGGCTAATGTGATCCAATGTAGTAATACATACAGGTGTCTTTATTTTCTTCATTATTTGTGCATGTATTTTAATTATCGAGGCATAATTATTTTGTTTTAAAAAATGTGAAAAGCAAATTTAAACGAATGGGCGAAGATTTTTTGCAATCACATCTTCAAAAGCTTTAGATAATCATCACAGATGAAACCACTGGGGAATGCAGAACCCCGGCCGTAAATATTTTAGAATGTTCCTTTGCACTTCATCATCATCATCATGATCATCATCATCATCATCGTCATCATCATCATCATATCATCATCATCACCATCACCATCATCAAAAACACATACCCAGCATTTAAACATAACAATCATGTATCAACCAGTATAAGTGCTTAATAGTCAAATATTGCAAATATAAAACACGATGTCTATGCATTAGCACGTTTTCGACAATTTGAACGTTTTGAAGCGTCTTAGACAGAAATATAAAAGCGTAACAACTTAACAATGGCGCAGATATAACCATTAACATCCACGTGCTTTATTGGCATAACTTTCTTATTAATATCAGGCAATATATTTAACAAAATTACGTGCTTTCCCATTAGCGAATTTAATAAATGTTTTTTTTCCTCGATTTATTATTATATTCCTTGATTCATAATTCTATTACATTTTCTGGATGCATGCACATCGTTTTAATGCATTAAAAACTACAATAATAAATTTCATCCGATGAAACTAAAGTTTAAAAATATAAACAGAGGAAAAACATTCGTGCATATCGAATATGTTGCCGTTATGAAGATGAAGATGAAGCTTAATGATATTGTTATATTTATGTAGGGTTCATTACAAAAATATAATACATACGTCAATTATATTTCTGTTATGAACACAAAACTTCTCTGCAATAATGCACATATTCAATATGTACATACATGGTTATTTTACATTGTGAAAAGTTGCAAAAGCACTTTTGGTAATAGAAATCATACGCTATCGTTAAAAAAGACTTACCGGCATGTCAATAATTTCCCATTCGTCAAATAGCAATATTTATTGTTTATCTAAAGAAACGAAAGAAAACTTTGGAAACACAAATAAAGTGAAAATGGTACTTCTACGCCAAAAGAAAAATATTTATTTTATGGGTAGACTGTATATGTTATGTCATTCATATTATATTGTTTGTTTCGTATTCAAACATGTTGATTGTACATCTTGCATCAAACGAGATTTTTTAATAAAAGTGTCATACTCAAATCGTACATATGTAGAGTATTACAATGTTGCTTTTTTTTTAAATAACAAGAGATAAATAACCATGCACGTGTTCTTATATCATATTCACTGAATTATAGGACAATAATTTAGTGTGTACTTGTCTCTCCTGTTAAGTGCTCAACCCCATCGATCGGCTTCGGATCTGCAAAGTAGGGTTTCTCTTTATGGTGACCGAAGCCAGTGGATTACATGACAATCGCTGTTACTGAGTCCATTTATTAAATCAAGTCAATGTTAATATAATCTATGAAAACGGCTGGTAGCTTGTGTATGTGTTTGCTCCAATCCCTGAACTTTATCCCCCCCAAAAAACTTCTGAGAATTACTCATTGACGAGCTAAATCAGCTGCATTGCAGAATCTTTAAAACAACTTGCAATCCATGATATCGTTTCGTGTGTTATGTTTCAAACACCTGTCGGTCAAAATATTATATATTTCATATGAATTTTTAGAATGATACATTTAAATGCGCCATTACTGAGACTCCGCATGGGGTGTCCAGTTTAGACCGCAGGTTGAGTGCAAGGACAATACATTTATCAAAATTGCAGTCTTTAAATTTAAGGATCTGAATTAAGGAGGACATAAATATTTGTTAATTTAAAAAAAAACGTATTATTTCGCTTGTTTCAGTGTAAGCAGCTCAAAGAATATTGTGTTACCTGAACATAGTGTTCACATATCAGTTTGAATCATGAATTGCTACGCATTGAGTGTTTCCAAGGCCGCGGCATTAGTTTCATTCGTGGTTGTGCTTAATGCTTGCTTTATGTTTAGTTCTTGTTCGGTGTTGCTTTCGCACTTTATCACTGGTTGTAAATAAATTTCCCTTTGTTGCAAATAATAGTTATTTGACATCCACTTCCATATCCCAGAATATGTTACAGATGGATCGAAATATAGCGATCAGATCTCATTTGTAAGGGTAATACAACAACAGCATCCATATAAGGCGCTGAACCAGGAGTTCTTATCTTACAATAATCGGACGCTTTTCCGGCCCGCGGCAATGACAGTTATGCTGACCGGCAAACTCATTTGGTAAAGCGCTCGGAAACAATCTGAAGATAGTGGGTTCGATTCCCGGGCCGACTATGAATATTGTGGTATGAATTGTGTTGACAATTGATCAATTGCCTTAAATACAGGACCAAATAATGTTGCCATGGGTTTTCCGGCTAGTTAAGATTTTTTGAAAAGTTATTCTACAAAAAAAAACTACAATAGCTCAGTGACATGTGTTGGTGATAATCATCATGGAGCTATAGAACTATAAATATTTTAAGCATTTGGTTGATGCTTAGACACTGGCCGTTTAGGTGGATTAAATTCTTATCGTATTGTAAAACTGGTAATTTGCATATTGCAACTATGATTAATTGCCTTTCTCGCATATGTTAAGTGGCTACAAATGTAATACAGACTAGCACACACCCAGGCCCGGGCCAGTCAATGTAGGGCAAGTTCGAGTGAGGAATTTCAAATCGTCATGTTAATAGTATTATGTTATATTTTGCGACCAACTGGGATCGGCTAACACGCGATAATTTGATGGAAACACCAATGCATTACACAATAAAAAATAATATTTACACAATATGATTGCATTAATTATTTATATTAATTATCAAGATTTTCATGAAACGTTCGAGGTTATTAATTTTTTAATTTTAAAGATATCGAGCGTTTGCTCCTTTTGTGTATTTGTGTTACCTTTTTTTATTATAAATTAATGGTTGGTTTCCCTTTTAAAGATCACATAATGACAATTCATGACAAAATTCCATATTTATAACACTTAAACACAGCAATCAAGTAGCAACCGCTTAAACTTCAGAAAGTTAAAATAAAGCCAAAAGAAAACTCGATATGTATGACTATAGCTCGTTTTCGATGATCGCCAAAGCGTCTAAGACAGCCATACAAAGGCGTTTTTACTTAAGATTTGCGCCGATATAATAACTTAACATTGGCACAGATATGAACGTCGCTCATTTACACTCACGTGCTTTATGGTCATAAATCCATTTAATTAATATCAGGCAATATATTTCGCATGGATTTAGAACTTCATAAAGTTATTAATATTTTCTTGTTTCATAATTGAATTTCATGAACTAAATGCACGAATAATTTAACGCGTGAAACTGGATAAATGTAAGGTTCCGTTCTATAGTGCGGAGCAGTTATACGTACCATGCCGTAACGGCCATTGTTTATCATCTTTAGCCGATGAAACTGAAGTTCAATCATGTGTACATACAAATAATACTCGCATAATATGTTGCCGTTATGAAGACGGAGATCATAAATCAGTTCAATTGTGTGATTGTTTGGTTCAACTATCTAATGATGCGCACAATTTCAATGATTATTTATAACAATTGTATCTGCCCATCATCGATGTTATAATCGGCTCCATTATATGCATAACAAAAACAGAAAACGTTTATCTACTCGTTTATGACTTAGGCATACATTTAACACATGACTATCGAAAAATTGTACAATGCAACATCTATCTTTCACATTGTGGCGCGTTGCTTAAGCACTTTTGGTATTAGAACGCATACATCTTAGTTAACAGAAGACTCATTAACGATAACATATGGGAAGTAGATAATTTCCCAATCTTTGCCAGATAGAAATGATAACAATTGTTTTTTCTATTAAGACGAAATAAAACGTATTTTAACGAGAAATAAAGAGACGATAAAAAACAACTAGAATCCATTATGTCTGTTTATGGGTTTGGAGTGTCGTTAAACTTGAAATGGATTCAAAAAGAAATACGGGAAAGGAAAGAAAAACAGCACTGTAACAAAAAAAAAAGAAAACCCGTTTTTGGCTAAAATAACTTGAGTTTGGATAAAGGTATTGCAATAAAATTGTGTGCGTGTGTAGCTTAAATACATACCTAGTTTCGGATTCCATTTGGGGATAGTCGGGTCAAAGTTAATGTCTCTGTAACTTACATAAAATAAAAACGGTTTTAACTCAATACCTTGGGTCATGATGGGGGGATTTGATGAAATACATTGCATTGGTAGCTTATGCTTAGACCTAGGTTGGAATTGCATAATAAGTTTGATTAAGTTAAACACGCTAACGTCGAAATCCTGATTTTGTAACAATGCCATGTCTCTTTTTTAAATTTGACTTCTTTTAGAGGTATTCGATTATTCCGAACTAAAAAATACATCCTTTCCGCGCTCGAACAAATATTTTATGCCAAATCAAAGGTGTGGACTCAACATGAAAGTCGTAAACAATATTAAATTAACGGTTTTAATAAAAGCACATACAGGTATTTGACAATATTTGTATTCAATTGTTTTATTACTACAGATATATGAGGACCAAATGTGCTTGACTCGTTCGTAACTAATATTTGTCTTCCCCATGTGTTTATTCCATCATTTGAAAAAAAAAATACGCATGCTAACTAGAGGTGAAGAATAATTTAGTCTTTATATGTATATAACTATTTTTAATTAAGGGCGTGATGTAGTTGATACTTGTTTTGTTTTATTTCATCATGCCTCAGAAAGTTACAATTATGTTGCTCGTCTCTGTCTAAAATTACACAAATAATATTAAAATTAAAAAGGAAAAATTCTTTATTGCTTTTTATGAATTAAGTATTTCATGATATTATTTGCACTTAAATGTTTTGTGAATAATTCTGGGCAAAACTTAGGGTTTGCAGCTCCATAAAACTTCATTGTTTTAAATTGACGTTCCAAGGCATTAACCCTGATTTCTTCATTTGTGTGTTTTGTATTTTTTGTGCAGTGCTCAGGATGTTGTGTCTAATTAGACTGTTTGGCAATCGGTCACTTGCCATGAATAAAGGAATATACATTATTAATAATAAATTTAATCTTGTTTGTCACCATTTTTAATAAAATATTTAACTGGGCTCGTGTGTGTCAGAGAGGCTCCATACACTTCTTTTATCATTTATGAATTTGGAACTTAAAATCTGGGATTTCACACTTTCGTTTGCTTGAGTAGATGTTAGCAAAACCCAATTTGAATTGTGTGGATTTCTGAATTTCCCAGTGTAGTATTCAGGTTGGAAAAGATGGCATGGAAATGTTTGTTTTTGACATATGTTTTGATTAGCATACGTCTTCCGTAAAACAAACATAACTGCGTGCCTACATGTATGATATTAATATCGAGAACACGTGGTGTTCGCGTTTGTTAAAACTCGTTAAGAGTGTTTACGAAACGATGAGCATTGAGCAACCATGCTTGCAAACAAAGCGTGCCTAAACGAAATCCGAAATAATTTTAATATGTTGAAAGCATTAGCGGTTGCATGAAAGGGATCATTTACAACATGTTAAAGTTCACGTAATGCATGTACAGGTATACTTTCCTGCATGAATTGAAAACAAAAATGTTTTTGAAAGACATTCAAAAATGAACCTAATAATGAACATTTTGTTATCATTAATGTATAATGATAAACAGAAGTCTTAGACTAGAAAAAAACAACTTTGCAGGAAAACAATTTGAGGCTTTAATATGAAAAATAATGGGAAAAAAAATTATTTAGGTCATTCGTTTAAATTAAAATGTCATTCTATAAGAGAGCGTATTTTTATGTTTTTGTTATTTGATTTTTTGTTTCGTATGAACACATTTAAATTGTGCATCTTGCATGAAAATAGGCTTTGAACAAAAAAGCCCTGCTAAAAAAGTACGTATATACCTATTCTATAATAATTGTCGCTTTATTGTTTTGTTTTTACAAATAACGAGAGGACAATACTATGGAACGTGCTATTGTATCATATAACCTGAATTCTATGAAGCGTATTCAGTGTGAACTTGATTCTTCTCTTTATTTCAAATTCCTCGATCGGCTTCGGATCTGGAAAGTAGGGTTTCTCTTTATAATAACCGAAGCCAGAAGATTTCATGACTCTCGTCGTTACTGATTCCAATCATTAAGTCAAGTCGATGTTAAGCTAATCTATAACACGGATGATTGTTTTTGTGTTTGATACCATTGTTATATTTGTACAGAAAGCACTTGTCGATATGTTTGCTTGTTTTACTGTTAAAAATTCTAAAAACATTGTATTACGTGTACAAAGTGTAAACCCTTTCATTGGATTTAATTGAAGCATTGACTGTTTCCAAGGCCAATTTAATTCGTATTTATGCTTGGTGCTTGCAGTGAGTTTTGATATTGTTCGATGTTGCTTTGGCACTTTATCACTAGTTGTTTGTAACGGACCATTCGCTGCTATTTCTCGAATTTTCCAATATTCCAGAATTCCTTGAAAAAGCGAGCGTTCTGTTGCAACATTATTCCATTACTGTCGTTATATAAACAATCTTGTCAATCCATCGATTTAGGTAAAAAATATTATTGAGTTATACAAATTATCGGATTTATTGTATGTTTGGGTTCCCTTTTTATAAAATGTATATTATTGAGGTTGAAGTCTTGTCAGCCGTATAAAGTTTCGTAGGTGACAATAAACAATCTTAACCCATATGGTGGGTTGGGTAAAATATATTTATGTATATTTACTGAAAAATACAACTGTGTGGAGAAGTTTACTAGTGTAACAATAAAGTTGTAGTAACGATACAAAAACACGTGTTTGATGATTTGTTGGATTTTATTACATTTAATATGATTGGTTATATTGTATGATACACAACACTGGAACATGAAATATATTTATTGTAAATAAGTTGTTGAAATTGTAGTTTATATGTAGTAAAAGACACGAGTAACGATTAAACGTCCATATGACAAACAATAATAATTAATAATATATTTTATATATTAGATGCTACATGGACCAGAGTACCCGATGGATGGAGTGCCAAATACTCTACTACTCCTCACGGTGTGTCGCATATACAATATATCAGACAGATCTCCACTTGCGCACCACAATGTTTAACCGCAACCGTCTAAAAAGTATGTGCAAAGTCATAAACATACTCCGAAACAATGCGTAGCCTAGAAGAATTGATAAGCACAGTTTATCAGTATGCTCAGCATCTAGAGTTCACTTCAATGTTTTATTAAAGTCTCATTCGCAATACATATACAATCAAAAAAAC